>CANNZV010003937.1:0-50840 GCA_947561585.1 Caprella mutica | reverse complement strand
AATGAAACCACAGAAATCTTCAATGAAACCACAGAAATCTTCAATGAAACCACAAAAATCTTCAATGAAACCACAAAATCTTCAATGAAACCACAGAAATCTTCAATGAAACCACAGAAATCTTCAATGAAACCACAGAAATCTTCAATGAAACCACAGAAATCTTCAATGAAACCACAGAAATCTTCAATGAAACCACAGAAATCTTCAATGAAACCACAGAAATCTTCAATGAAACCACAGAAATCTTCAATGAAACCACAAAATCTTCAATGAAACCACAGAAATCTTCAATGAAACCACAGAAATCTTCAATGAAACCACAGAAATCTTCAATGAAACCACAGAAATCTTCAATGAAACCACAGAAATCTTCAATGAAACCACAGAAATCTTCAATGAAACCACAGAAATCTTCAATGAAACCACAGAAATCTTCAATGAAACCACAGAAATCTTCAATGAAACCACAGAAATCTTCAATGAAACCACAGAAATCTTCAATGAAGCCACAGAAATCTTCAATGAAACCACAGAAATCTTCAATGAAACCACAGAAATCTTCAATGAAACCACAGAAATCTTCAATGAAACCACAGAAATCTTCAATGAAACCACAGAAATCTTCAATGAAACCACAGAAATCTTCAATGAAGCCACAGAAATCTTCAATGAAACCACAGAAATCTTCAATGAAACCACAGAAATCTTCAATGAAACCACAGAAATCTTCAATGAAACCACAGAAATCTTCAATGAAACCACAGAAATCTTCAATGAAACCACAAAAATCTTCAATGAAACCACAGAAATCTTCAATGAAACCACAAAAATCTTCAATGAAACCACAGAAATCTTCAATGAAGCCACAGAAATCTTCAATGAAACCACAGAAATCTTCAATGAAACCACAGAAATCTTCAATGAAACCACAGAAATCTTCAATGAAACCACAGAAATCTTCAATGAAACCACAGAAATCTTCAATGAAACCACAGAAATCTTCAATGAAGCCACAGAAATCTTCAATGAAACCACAGAAATCTTCAATGAAACCACAGAAATCTTCAATGAAACCACAGAAATCTTCAATGAAACCACAGAAATCTTCAATGAAACCACAGAAATCTTCAATGAAACCACAGAAATCTTCAATGAAACCACAGAAATCTTCAATGAAACCACAGAAATCTTCAATGAAACCACAGAAATCTTCAATGAAACCACAGAAATCTTCGATGAAACCACAGAAATCTTCAATGAAACCACAGAAATCTTCAATGAAGCCACAGAAATCTTCAATGAAACCACAGAAATCTTCAATGAAACCACAGAAATCTTCAATGAAACCACAGAAATCTTCGATGAAACCACAGAAATCTTCAATGAAACCACAGAAATCTTCAATGAAACCACAGAAATCTTCAATGAAACCACAGAAATCTTCGATGAAACCACAGAAATCTTCAATGAAACCACAGAAATCTTCAATGAAACCACAGAAATCTTCAATGAAACCACAGAAATCTTCAATGAAACCACAGAAATCTTCAATGAAACCACAGAAATCTTCAATGAAACCACAGAAATCTTCAATGAAACCACAGAAATCTTCAATGAAGCCACAGAAATCTTCAATGAAACCACAGAAATCTTCAATGAAACCACAGAAATCTTCAATGAAGCCACAGAAATCTTCAATGAAACCACAGAAATCTTCAATGAAACCACAGAAATCTTCAATGAAACCACAGAAATCTTCAATGAAACCACAGAAATCTTCAATGAAACCACAGAAATCTTCAATGAAACCACAGAAATCTTCAATGAAACCACAGAAATCTTCAATGAAACCACAAAAATCTTCAATGAAACCACAAAATCTTCAATGAAACCACAGAAATCTTCAATGAAACCACAGAAATCTTCAATGAAACCACAGAAATCTTCAATGAAACCACAGAAATCTTCAATGAAACCACAGAAATCTTCAATGAAACCACAGAAATCTTCAATGAAACCACAGAAATCTTCAATGAAACCACAAAAATCTTCAATGAAACCACAAAATCTTCAATAAAACCACAGAAATCTTCAATGAAACCACAGAAATCTTCAATGAAACCACAGAAATCTTCAATGAAACCACAGAAATCTTCAATGAAACCACAGAAATCTTCAATGAAACCACAGAAATCTTCAATGAAACCACAGAAATCTTCAATGAAACCACAGAAATCTTCAATGAAACCACAGAAATCTTCAATGAAACCACAAAAATCTTCAATGAAACCACAAAATCTTCAATGAAACCACAGAAATCTTCAATGAAACCACAGAAATCTTCAATGAAACCACAGAAATCTTCAATGAAACCACAGAAATCTTCAATGAAACCACAGAAATCTTCAATGAAACCACAGAAATCTTCAATGAAACCACAGAAATCTTCAATGAAACCACAGAAATCTTCAATGAAACCACAGAAATCTTCAATGAAGCCACAGAAATCTTCAATGAAACCACAGAAATCTTCAATGAAACCACAGAAATCTTCAATGAAACCACAGAAATCTTCAATGAAACCACAGAAATCTTCAATGAAACCACAGAAATCTTCAATGAAACCACAGAAATCTTCAATGAAGCCACAGAAATCTTCAATGAAACCACAGAAATCTTCAATGAAACCACAGAAATCTTCAATGAAACCACAGAAATCTTCAATGAAACCACAGAAATCTTCAATGAAACCACAGAAATCTTCAATGAAACCACAAAAATCTTCAATGAAACCACAGAAATCTTCAATGAAACCACAAAAATCTTCAATGAAACCACAGAAATCTTCAATGAAGCCACAGAAATCTTCAATGAAACCACAGAAATCTTCAATGAAACCACAGAAATCTTCAATGAAACCACAGAAATCTTCAATGAAACCACAGAAATCTTCAATGAAACCACAGAAATCTTCAATGAAACCACAGAAATCTTCAATGAAGCCACAGAAATCTTCAATGAAACCACAGAAATCTTCAATGAAACCACAGAAATCTTCAATGAAACCACAGAAAATCTTCAATGAAACCACAGAAATCTTCAATGAAACCACAGAAATCTTCAATGAAACCACAGAAATCTTCAATGAAACCACAGAAATCTTCAATGAAACCACAGAAATCTTCAATGAAACCACAGAAATCTTCAATGAAACCACAGAAATCTTCGATGAAACCACAGAAATCTTCAATGAAACCACAGAAATCTTCAATGAAGCCACAGAAATCTTCAATGAAACCACAGAAATCTTCAATGAAACCACAGAAATCTTCAATGAAACCACAGAAATCTTCGATGAAACCACAGAAATCTTCAATGAAACCACAGAAATCTTCAATGAAACCACAGAAATCTTCAATGAAACCACAGAAATCTTCGATGAAACCACAGAAATCTTCAATGAAACCACAGAAATCTTCAATGAAACCACAGAAATCTTCAATGAAACCACAGAAATCTTCAATGAACCACAGAAATCTTCAATGAAACCACAGAAATCTTCAATGAAACCAC
Source organism: Caprella mutica (assembly GCA_947561585.1). Classification (NCBI taxonomy): domain Eukaryota; kingdom Metazoa; phylum Arthropoda; class Malacostraca; order Amphipoda; family Caprellidae; genus Caprella; species Caprella mutica. The sequence continues at coordinate 47,264 of CANNZV010003937.1, read as the reverse complement.
AGAAATCTTCAATGAAACCACAGAAATCTTCAATGAAGCCACAGAAATCTTCAATAAACCACAGAAATCTTCAATGAAACCACAGAAATCTTCAATGAAGCCACAGAAATCTTCAATGAAACCACAGAAATCTTCAATGAAACCACAGAAATCTTCAATGAAACCACAGAAATCTTCAATGAAACCACAGAAATCTTCAATGAAACCACAGAAATCTTCAATGAAACCACAGAAATCTTCAATGAAACCACAGAAATCTTCAATGAAACCACAAAAATCTTCAATGAAACCACAAAATCTTCAATGAAACCACAGAAATCTTCAATGAAACCACAGAAATCTTCAATGAAACCACAGAAATCTTCAATGAAACCACAGAAATCTTCAATGAAGCCACAGAAATCTTCAATGAAACCACAGAAATCTTCAATGAAACCACAGAAATCTTCAATGAAGCCACAGAAATCTTCAATGAAACCACAGAAATCTTCAATGAAACCACAGAAATCTTCAATGAAACCACAGAAATCTTCAATGAAACCACAGAAATCTTCAATGAAACCACAGAAATCTTCAATGAAACCACAGAAATCTTCAATGAAACCACAGAAATCTTCAATGAAACCACAAAAATCTTCAATGAAACCACAAAATCTTCAATGAAACCACAGAAATCTTCAATGAAACCACAGAAATCTTCAATGAAACCACAGAAATCTTCAATGAAACCACAGAAATCTTCAATGAAACCACAGAAATCTTCAATGAAACCACAGAAATCTTCAATGAAACCACAGAAATCTTCAATGAAACCACAAAAATCTTCAATGAAACCACAAAATCTTCAATGAAACCACAGAAATCTTCAATGAAACCACAGAAATCTTCAATGAAACCACAGAAATCTTCAATGAAACCACAGAAATCTTCAATGAAACCACAGAAATCTTCAATGAAACCACAGAAATCTTCAATGAAACCACAAAAATCTTCAATCTTGTTTATTCCTTCTCTATTGTAAATAGAGCACTAATGAGTTTGCATTTTAGTACATACACACTATTACACTTGTATAGGGTAAAGTCACAATAACCAGGTGAGAATATTAGTAGTTTATTATTAATAAAACTTATCAAGATATGGGTGGTAAAATATTATTTCTCAATTTTGTATTTATTTATTTAGCATTTGGTGATTGTTATTTCATGCATTTTTTATTTTATATTATAAAGTGTTTGGTGTCTTGAAAGGGAGAGGTTTGACGTGAAATCTTGTTTTTGTTTTGGAGTAAAAAGTGCGCGAAGTTTTGATATTGTGACTCAGCAAGTTTTGAAGTTAGTAATTCAACTTCGTGACGAAGATTTTAATTGACGTGTTTAGAAAAGATTGGGCAACTTTGTTATCGAACGGTTCCATATCTTCGATCATATAAGAAAAATGATAACTATTATTTTAATTCATATTCATGATACCTACAGGTATATAATATGAATACATGTTTATGGTAGGAGAAATGAATTAAATTAATTTTTTCTCCATTTCTCCTTGAACTTACTTCATTGACCGTTTACTGACCATTTGCACGAGGCCATTTTCACCACCCATTAATAAAATACTTATTATATTCACAAAAATGAATAAAACTTTAATTAAAATATTACTGTGGATGGAAAAAGATTCAATTAACAAAATGATACTTGAAAGAAAACTGTACCTTCAATAGTTGTTGAAATATACGAAATTAAAGTTGGGTTAGTTTTTTGCGGGTCACCCTGTATATTTAATGACCATGAATTTCTAATTGCCTTCAAAAAATGATGTTATAATATAGCTACAGAAAACTACATTGCAACTTCATATAAAAACATTTACCCTAACATCTATGTAAATTAATTATGTGTTGAATGGACCAATTTTCCTCAGATGAGTTTTTAATTAAATAATTATATGCTCTAATGTTAACTTTTATAATAAATTTTTGTCCATACAATACCACCATAAATTTATTTCATAATGTTTAATTAATTTATTTCAATAATGCATAGTTTGAAACCGAATTAACAGTATTTTTTTGAAGATTTTCAATGCATTAATAAGAGTTTATTTTTACTATAGAATTAGTTGATCAAAATCAGCTTTTTGGTAAAATTTATCTGTATTCGAAACTTCCAAAATATTTCAGAAATAAAATCGATATTTTTATTAATAAATAAAAATTTCATGTTTCTAGAAATCGGTTCCAAAAGATATAAATTTGAATTAATATTGACAATATCCTCTTCAAACTAACGTATACGGGCGAAAGAGGAGCATGAAGAGGCATGCACGCACGGCATTACTTCATGCCGCTTCTAAACGCTACCGAAATTCAATGAATAAATTTGTAGCTATTCCAATTGGCTAAATATTAATATTGGTTGTTGAGCAGGCCTTTCTGATTTTATAGCTGCACGGGGAATATTTGCCTTTGAAATTGTTAAACTTAAAGCTAACAAATGTCTATGCAATAAAAAAGTGCAGATGCACTGAATGATTGAAATATGTAAGTAAACATTTGCAGGAAATATCAATCGATAAAATGGAATATCATTTAATATGAGTCATATAGATCATTTAATATGAGTCATATAGATCATATAATATGAGTCATATAGATCATTTAATATGAGTCATATAGATCATTTAATATGAGTCATATAGATCATTTAATATGAGTCATATAGATCATTTAATATGAGTCATATAGATCATTTAATATGAGTCATATAGATCATTTAATATGAGTCATATAGATCATTTAATATGAGTCATATAGATCATTTAATATGAGTCATATAGATCATTTAATATGAGTCATATAGATCATATAATATGAGTCATATGGATCATATAATATGAGTCATATAGATCATATAATATGAGTCATATAGATCATATAATATGAGTCATATGGATCATATAATATGAGTCATATAGATCATTTAATATGATATCTTTTCATAGCAGAAACACATTTAAAATCTCAATCGAAAATTTAATAATATGCAGGTTGAGTTTTATTGTCGATTAAGTAATTTTTTATTGTATTACATCGTAAAATTTCAAAATATATTTGGCAGAATCCGATTTGTATCAAATACTTAATATAAATAGAACTTTTTTGCATGAATTCATTTTTATTTTTGTGAATGAAATGAAGTTTTATGATTAAAACAATTATACTTAAGGGAGAGATTTGAAATTTGTGTTACAAACATATTGCAAACATCAGATTCTCAAATTCCTTCCTATAGTCTATCCATAGTATTATTGCAGCATGGGACGGATAACATGCTAGTCATATTAGGCATATTAGAGCATGTCTCTAACATGCCAAGTGTGAACATCTCTACGACCACTTTACCAGTTTCTACAAACTGGTCAGTTTGCCAGTTCTTCGGTCAAAGGAAGGCAGAAATCACGAAGATCTTCCATGGCGTTTACACTAGAGTTGGTTTAGTCGAAACTTCTCTAATATATACCAGGTATAGAGGTATAGTATATTGGATTGACTAAAGGAGTTGCAGGGAGATGATGCTGGCACTGAAATCTACCAGAAAGATCTAAATACTTGTATAAGAACTTTCCATATCTAATTAGAAAGCTAGAATTTTCCAAATTAAACTTATTATTATTATTATTTTCGGGGTTTAGAAGTTGTCCCTATCCACTACGAGATGTTCCAAAGAGACATGAAGAGAAGAAGGCCTCGTAGAAGAGGGGACCGTGAAAGTACGCTCCATGCACTAGGTCCACTACTCTGATACCACAGGTAACCGTGTCGACCCAGCGCATGGATGGCAAAAATAGACACTAATGGATAAGAGACCTACACAGTCAGTCTGCTTACCCATGGATAAGAGACCTACACAGTCAGTCTGTTTACCCATGGATAAGAGACCTACACAGTCAGTCTGCTTACTCATGGATAAGAGACCTACACAGTCAGTCTGCTTACCCATGGATAAGAGACCTACACAGTCAGTCTGTTTACCCATGGATAAGAGACCTACACAGTCAGTCTGCTTACTCATGGATAAGAGACCTACACAGTCAGTCTGTTTACCCATGGATAAGAGACCTACACAGTCAGTCTGTTTACCCATGGATAAGAGACCTACACAGTCAGTCTGCTCACCCATGGATAAGAGACCTACACAGTCAGTCTGCTTACTCATGGATAAGAGACCTACACAGTCAGTCTGCTTACTCATGGATAAGAGACCTACACAGTCAGTCTGCTTACTCATGGATAAGAGACCTACACAGTTAGTCTGTTTACCCATGGATAAGAGACCTACACAGTCAGTCTGCTCACCCATGGATAAGAGACCTACACAGTCAGTCTGCTTACCCATGGATAAGAGACCTACACTGTCAGTCTGTTTACCCATGGATAAGAGACCTACACAGTCAGTCTGCTTACTCATGGATAAGAGACCTACACAGTCAGTCTGCTTACTCATGGATAAGAGACCTACACAGTCAGTCTGCTTACCCATGGATAAGAGACCTACACAGTCAGTCTGTTTACCCATGGATAAGAGACCTACACAGTCAGTCTGCTTACTCATGGATAAGAGACCTACACAGTCAGTCTGCTTACCCATGGATAAGAGACCTACACTGTCAGTCTGCTTACCCATGGATAAGAGACCTACACAGTCAGTCTGCTTACTCATGGATAAGAGAACTAGACAGTCAGTCTGCTTACTCATGGATAAGAGACCTACACAGTCAGTCTGCTTACTCATGGATAAGAGACCTACACAGTCAGTCTGTTTACCCATGGATAAGAGACCTACACAGTCAGTCTGTTTACCCATGGATAAGAGACCTACACAGTCAGTCTGCTTACTCATGGATAAGAGACTTACAGAGTCAGTCTGCTTACCCATGGATAAGAGACCTACACAGTCAGTCTGCTTACCTATGGATAAGAGACCTACACAGTCAGTCTGCTTACCCATGGATAAGAGACCTACACAGTCAGTCTGCTTACCCATGGATATAGCAAGGTAGAACGAAGAGGAAATAAGAAGAAGAAAAAGGGTGCCAAACTAAACAAAACCTAAAACCTACAATATAACACAAGGAAGGCCTACCGAGATGTAGCCTCGGGACATTAAGTTTTCAACCCATACTCTGATAATCAGACCCCCTGCCCCCAATTAAACTTACTAATTCTCATATTTTCATATAGGTACATCTGTCTCTATTGAATAGCCAGATCTGTCTCTCCAACAGCCAGATCTGTCTCTCCAATAGCCAGAACTGTCTCTATTGAACAGCCAGATCTGTCTCTCCAATAGCCAGATCTGTCTCTCCAATAGCCAAATATGTCTCTATTGAATAGCCAGATCTGTCTCTCCAATAGCCAGATTTGTCTCTATTGAATAGACAGATCTGTCTCTCCAATAGCCAGATCTGTGTCTCCAATAGACAGATCTTTCTCTCCATTAGCCAGATCTGTCTCTCCAATCGCCAGATCTGTCTCTCCATTAGCCAGATCTGTCTTTCCAATAGCCAGATCTGTCTCTCCATTAGCCAGATCTGTCTCTCCATTAGCCAGATCTGTCTCTCCAATAGCCAGATCTGTCTCTCCAATAGCCAGATCTGTCTCTCCAATAGACAGATCTGTCTCTCCATTAGCCAGATCTGTCTCTCCAATAGCCAGATCTGTCTCTCCAATAACCAGATCTGTCTCTCCAATAGCCAGATCTGTCTCTCCATTAGCCAGATCTGTCTCTCCAATAGCCAGATCTGTCTCTCTAATAGCCAGATCTGTCTCTCCAATAGCCAGATCTGTCTCTCCAATAGCCAGATCTGTCTCTCCAATAGCCAGATCTGTCTCTCCATTAGCCAGATCTGTCTCTCCAATAGCCAGATCTGTCTCTCCAATAGCCAGATCTGTCTCTCCAATAGCCAGATCTGTCTCTCCATTAGCCAGATCTGTCTCTCCAATAGCCAGATCTGTCTCTCTAATAGCCAGATCTGTCTCTCCAATAGCCAGATCTGTCTCTCCAATAGTCAGATCTGTCTCTCCAATAGACGGATCTGTCTCTCCATTAGCCAGATCTGTCTCTCCAATGGACGGATCTGTCTCTCCATTAGCCAGATCTGTCTCTCCAATAGCCAGATCTGTCTCTCTAATAGCCAGATCTGTCTCTCCAATAGCCAGATCTGTCTCTCCAATAGCCAGATCTGTCTCTCCATTAGCCAGATCTGTCTCTCCAATAGCCAGATCTGTCTCTCTAATAGCCAGATCTGTCTCTCCAATAGCCAGATCTGTCTCTCTAATAGCCCGATCTGTCTCTCCAATAGCCAGATCTGTCTCTCCAATAGACGGATTTGTCTCTCCATTAGCCAGATCTGTCTCTCTAATAGCCAGATCTGTCTCTCCAATAGCCAGATCTGTCTCTCCAATAGACGGATTTGTCTCTCCATTAGCCAGATCTGTCTCTCCATTAGACAGATCTGTCTCTCCAATAGCCAGATCTGTCTCTCCAATAGCCAGATCTGTCTCTCCAATAGACAGATATGTCTCTCCATTAGCCAGATCTGTCTCTCCAATAGCCAGATCTGTCTCTCCAATAGCCAGATCTGTCTCTCCAATAGCCAGATCTGTCTCTCCATTAGCCAGATCTGTCTCTCCAATAGCCAGATCTGTCTCTCTAATAGCCAGATCTGTCTCTCCAATAGCCAAATCTGTCTCTCCAATAGCCAGATCTGTCTCTCTAATAGCCAGATCTGTCTCTCCAATAGCCAGATCTGTCTCTCCAATAGACGGATCTGTCTCTCCATTAGCCAGATCTGTCTCTCCAATAGCCAGATCTGTCTCTCTAATAGCCAGATCTGTCTCTCCAATAGCCAGATCTGTCTCTCCAATAGCCAGATCTGTCTCTCCATTAGCCAGATCTGTCTCTCCAATAGCCAGATCTGTCTCTCTAATAGCCAGATCTGTCTCTCCAATAGCCAGATCTGTCTCTCTAATAGCCAGATCTGTCTCTCCAATAGCCAGATCTGTCTCTCCAATAGACGGATTTGTCTCTCAATTAGCCAGATCTGTCTCTCTAATAGCCAGATCTGTCTCTCCAATAGCCAGATCTGTCTCTCCAATAGACAGATCTGTCTCTCCATTAGCCAGATCTGTCTCTCTAATAGCCAGATCTGTCTCTCCAATAGCCAGATCTGTTTCTCCAATAGACAGATCTGTCTCTCCATTAGCCAGATCTGTCTCTCCAATAGCCAGATCTGTCTCTCCAATAGCCAGATCTGTCTCTCCAATAGACGGATCTGTCTCTCCATTAGCCAGATCTGTCTCTCCAATAGCCAGATCTGTCTCTCCAATAGCCAGATCTGTCTCTCCACTAGCCAGATCTGTCTCTCTAATAGCCAGATCTGTCTCTCCAATAGCCAGATCTGTCTCTCCAATAGACAGATCTGTCTCTCCATTAGCCAGATCTGTCTCTCCAATAGCCAGATCTGTCTCTCCAATAGCCAGATCTGTCTCTCTAATAGCCAGATCTGTCTCTCTAATAGACAGATCTGTCTCTCCAATAGCCAGATCTGTCTCTCCATTAGCCAGATCTGTCTCTCCACTAGCCAGATCTGTCTCTCTAATAGCCAGATCTGTCTCTCCAATAGCCAGATCTGTCTCTCCAATAGACAGATCTGTCTCTCCATTAGCCAGATCTGTCTCTCCAATAGCCAGATCTGTCTCTCCAATAGCCAGATCTGTCTCTCTAATAGCCAGATCTGTCTCTCTAATAGACAGATCTGTCTCTCCAATAGCCAGATCTGTCTCTCCATTAGCCAGATCTGTCTCTCCAATAGCCAGGTCCATCATATCATTTCCTTCAAAATTGTAGTTCGAATTTCTCCCTAAAATCTCCTCCCCAAATTCTCTGTTTGGGGAAAAATGATTTGATGAATTTAATTTACATGCCAGGGGGGGGGGGAATTTTTTTTTAGGGGGGGGGATTGGAGAAGGAGGAAAGAATGAGAAAAAAGCAGAAATAAACTGAAAGAAGTGTAGAAGGATGGAGAGGAAAGAGGAAGATAAATGTGTGCTATAGGATATATAAATAAATGAAAATATTTCCTTATTATTGTTACATTAAATGGTATAGATTTACAAGATAATATCAAAGGAGGGAAAAATGGTAAATACTGAAAACAAATAAATGTGTATACCATCTGTTACTTACTCATTTAAAACATGTGTATACCATGTGGCACTATCTGTTATATGTATGGTCTTTGTTGCTAGTATAGTTATTAACAGGTGTATAGTAATTAACAGGTGTATAGTAATTAACAGGTGTATAGTAAATAACAGGTGTATAGTATTTAACATGTGTATAGTAATTAACATGTGTATAGTAATTAACAGGTGTATAGTAATTAACATGTGTATAGTAATTAACAGGTGTATAGTAATTAACAGGTATATAGTAATTAACAGGTATATAGTAATTAACAGGTGCATAGTAATTAACAGGTGTATAGTTATTAACAGGTGTATAGTAATTAACAGGTATATAGTAATTAACAGGTATATAGTAATTAACAGGTGTATAGTAATTAACAGGTGTATAGTAATTAACATGTGTATAGTAATTAACATGTGTATAGTAATTAACATGTGTATAGTAATTAACAGGTGTATAGTAATTAACATGTGTATAGTAATTAACAGGTGTATAGTAATTAACAGGTATATAGTAATTAACAGGTATATAGTAATTAACAGGTGTATAGTAATTAACAGGTATATAGTAATTAACAGGTATATAGTAATTAACAGGTGCATAGTAATTAACAGGTGTATAGTTATTAACAGGTGTATAGTAATTAACAGGTATATAGTAATTAACAGGTATATAGTAATTAACAGGTGTATAGTAATTAACAGGTGTATAGTAATTAACATGTGTATAGTAATTAACAGGTGTATAGTAATTAACAGGTATATAGTAATTAACAGGTATATAGTAATTAACAGGTGCATAGTAATTAACAGGTGTATAGTTATTAACAGGTGTATAGTAATTAACAGGTATATAGTAATTAACAGGTATATAGTAATTAACAGGTGTATAGTAATTAACAGGTGTATAGTAATTAACATGTGTATAGTAATTAACATGTGTATAGTAATTAACAGGTGTATAGTAATTAACAGGTGTATAGTAATTAACATGTGCATAGTAATTAACAGGTATATAGTAATTAACAGGTGTATAGTAATTAACATGTGTATAGTTATTAACATACGTATGGTAATTAACAGGTATATAGTAATTAACAGGTGTATAGTTATTAACATGTGTATAGTAATTAACAGGTATATAGTAATTAACAGGTGCATAGTTATTAACATGTGCATAGTAATTAACAGGTGTATACACAGAGAAAAAAGTTTACTCATAATTAATGGGTCAACAATTTATGCTTTGAATCAATTTATTACGTGAGTTGGTTTGACTTTATTCATGTTTTCATGTGTGTCAAAACAACTATGACGTGTGTGTCATCAAACATAGTTAATTCAAATCATTTTATGCATTGAATCAACTTACTATGAGAGTTAGAGTTACATTTTGGGAGTTTTGAACATATGTTAAAACATCTAGGACATAGTGTGTTATAGTAACCCACAAAGACTGTTAATCCAATGTATTCTGCAGTGTATGAATTAACTTACTATGAGAGTTGTCGCTACTTTTTTGTAAGTTTAGGTGTGATTTAAAACAACTATGACATAGTGTGATAAAGTAACCCACAAAGACTGTTAATCTTATGTACCTGGTGTATAAATTAACTTACTATGAGAGTTGGCGCTTCTTACTTTAATTTTAGGTATGAGTTAAATCAAATGAGTATGTGGCAACTTATGCTTTCCTCAAAGCCAATTAATCGGTTGACACTTTACAGTTCAAATCTTGTTTCAAGTGTGTTACGTGTTGAATGTGAACGCTCCTCAATACCATTTTAGTTCAAGTGCAAACAATAGCGTTATATGCACTAAATATTATTATCGCTGCCGATCGATTATTAATTAATTCCATTATTAAATTGATAAATGTCTGCCTAAATATTCTAAAGTTTTGGGATTGATAGGCTGGCGGCTAGGTAGTTATTTGAAGAGCTGATTATCAGTATATAACTTTTCATAATAATATATTTTGATTACTGCCTTCCAGTTTGTAAACTGATATCCAAACTAATTTTCCTAGATTATTATATGTTAACTTATTTAAGCATCATACCTACCTAGCTGTTTTTTTAGTGCCAATACCTTCTACATAGGGATAGGCAGTTACTGCGCTGTCCTCAAATAGGGTAAGTTCCAAATTATCAGGCGATTTCAAATTTCCGGTCACGTATGAAATATAGTATACTGTATATAGCTACCTAATAGCTAATTAAAATAAAAGTCGATTAATTGTTTTATACAGTTTTTCTTAGGCGACCGAAAATGTGGAACCATTCGATATTGCGGAACTTATCCTAGTATCTTAAGTAAAGTGGTCTGATAATCTATATATTTTAAAACTAGTTAGTGTACCTATAGGTAGGGTTACACAGGTAAATTCGGTTCTTTAATTTCTAATTGTGACCCTATTAAGAGAGTCTCAAAATCATTCTGAAATTAGTTTAGCTATATATTGAATTGCTGAATATCATAATAAGCTCAATTTATGATAGGTTCTATTTATTTCACGAACGCCTTGAAGCCATGATGGTTATTAATGTTTCTGAGATAAGAGGCCGCAGTTAGTAAAAGTGCACCAATTTACCTACTTGACTCTAGTTTTCTATAACCGGAAGAACACCATCGAGGGAGGTAGTCGGAGGAGGGGTACGGTCAAGAGCCCCCCGGTCATGAGCCCCCCCGGTCACGAGCCCTCCCGGTCATGAGCCCCCCTAGGTCATAAGCCCCCCCCGGTCACGAGCGCCCCCTCCCTGTTTTTTTAATCCTTATTTACCTAGTTAAACAAAAGAAGAACTACTTAGATAGAAATAAATGAGAGTTGCTAATGTAGTTTGTTGTATCCGTTAGTTTGTTGTACTGCACACTTCATGATTGTGTAATGACCTGGCAGGGGGGGTCCGTTATACATGTATTTCATGTCTAATCAGTAATGAACTATAAAAGTGTCAATAAGGATTAAATAATATAGGTAAATACGGATTTAAAAACAGGGGGGCTCGTGACCGGAGGGGGCTCATGACCGGGGGGGGGGGGGGGGGGGCTCTTGACCGGGGGGGGGGGGGCCGTCCAGGGATTTATATATAATGAACAAAATTATGAAGATTAGCAAGGAGAATCCATAGCATTTATTAGAGCTAAATTTATACTACATCTGAAGATTTATAATTAGTTTAACATTTTATATAAATAATTTACCTATATGAAACAATTCTCAGTTAATAATTCTCTTCATTTCTTTATTAATATATGGTTTTCTATATTTTCTGAATCTACTTTCAGATCTTTATGAAGAATTGATGGAGTAGATCAACGTCATCAACTATCGGAGTCCTGTTCAATTCCTTTGAATGATTCAGGAACAATTATGCTAGGTCAAAGTAAGTATTTGAAAATATTAGATGATTTTTAAATATGTATTTGCAATATGATTAGCTCTTACTTTTTCATATGCTTTTAGGGATTCCAGACATGAAAAGAATATCGAAGCTGTCGCTATCTCATCACAAAAGGAAAAAGAGAAGGTGATATAATTGATAATGTATATGAACGATACTGTGAATTTCTATTCAATATATATATATATATATATATACATATATATTAATATACAAATCTCTTATTTCAGGAATTGGCAACCTATAGTCGTGAATTAAAAACAGTGACGAGAATTCAAATTCTACTTCTAAATAATAAATCTAAAACTTAAATGTTTATAATTCGTTTTCAATTTGACCTTGGTAATTCTATTAGTATATTTCTACATCAGTGCCTATGAGTAAGATGAATTGCACTAAAATATGGTTTAGAAGCAAAAGTAGAAAATAAATGAACATGTTAGATTTGGTCCTAGAAAATAAATAGTCTAATCTAATTGATACCGGGATCTAACTCGAGATTGTGATTTAATAGAGTAAATATAGTGACTGAAAAAGTCATGTAAAAAGTCTGGCTACTGCTAACCGGACCGATATTTCAACCTACACTAATAGTTGATATACATTTACCTAGTTTACTAGTAGTTGATATAACCTCACGAGTAGTTGATATAACCTACACGAGTAGTTGATATAACCAACACGAGATGTTGATATAACCTACACGAGTAGTTGATATAACCAACACGAGTAGTTGATATAACCAACACGGGTAGTTGATATAACCAACACGAGATGTTGATATAACCTACACGAGTAGTTGATATAACCAACACGAGTAGTTGATATAACCTACACGAGTAGTTGATATAACCTACACGAGTAGTTAATGTAACCTACACAAGTAGTTGGTATAACCTGCACGAGTAGTTGGTATAACCTACACGAGTAGTTGGTATGACCTGCACGAGTAGTTGGTATAACCTACACGAGTAGTTGGTATAACCTACACGAGTAGTTGGTATAACCTACACGAGTAGTTAGTATAACCTACACGAGTAGTTGGTATAACCTACACGAGTAGTTAGTATAACCTACACGAGTAGTTGGTATAACCTACACGAGTAGTTGGTATAACACATAGGAGTGATTGGAGAAACATACACAAGTAGTTGATGTAACCTTGTTCTGTAGTTGTTTTAACCATTACATATAATTGGTTCAACCATCACGAGTAGTTTTGACTATCACAGATAGTTGTTGTGACCATCGAGAATTAAAAATAATCAACTCACATATGTGTTGTTTTAACCAACGTCAATTTAACTCATTTTGAATAGTACCTGCAACTCACCACGTAGGTAGGCGCACAGATAAACCATAAAATTTAGTCAAAACAAATCAAATAGGATTTGATTCAACTAATCCTTTCTCTGTGTGTAGTAATTAACATGTGCATAGTAATTAACAGGTGTATAGTAATTAACAGGTGCATTGTTATTAACAGGTGTATATTTAGTAATTAACAGGTGTATAGTAATTAACATGAAACATGTAAACAACTGCTGTTCTACCATTGAATACAAATGTCAGTACTTCTTTTCAAACTCAAATCTAACAGCATAAACTTTTCTAACTCTGTTGTCTGTCACTCAGAGAAAAGAGTGAGTGTCCTGAGTAGCTACTCCTGTGAACGCATACTCTCATATCACGGAAAATATCGAAATGTAGTAATTATTAAGCATACTGAATATGGTAAGTATAATAAATATACTTATGAATATACTAAATATATTAATTTATATATATATAATGATTCACTTTCCTACTATTAATACTGAATGTTATTAATTAATTAAAAATTACCTATACTAATTATTAGTAACTTATTGTGTTAATCGGATGAAATTTAAATTATTATTTGTGATGCAGAATTGTAATTAATATATTTTAATATTTATCCACTGATTTGAAATAATAACAGTTTCGTTATTTAGTTTAATTTTCATAAAATAGTATAAATATCTAATTATCTAATACCTTTTTAAACTAATTATTATTCATATAAGAGTTGAAAAGCTTCTTAATTTTCCCTTTCGTTAAAATGTTAATCAATTCATTATTAATTCATCATGATGTTCGAAATAGAATAATTATATTAAATTAATCATATAAATAAATAGTCTATATTGGTGCAAAATATAAAGAATTAAATGTATTAGCAATCTAGCAAATGAAATACTGGCTGTAAAAACCATGGACTTTCTGTCACAATTACCGGTGAAAATATGCTAGAAATAAGTATAATATTTACTCGGGATGTTACTGTATGAAACAACTCGTATTTTAGTTTTTTCTCAACGAAACACTAACAATTATGGAAAAATATACGAAATAAATTATTATTCATTGTAAGAGGTAAAGGTTAAGCTTCGACTGAGATCGTCAAAGCTATTCTTCCAACTCTGTTGTTTTAGTAAATATTTAAAATGTGGTATCATAGACAATTGAAATAAATAGAAATACTTCATTGACTCTTTCAATAGCAAAACATACTTGTTATTTAGCATTAAAATATAAAATTAGTTAGGTCCATATTATACTAGCAGTATCACCGCCGCGTTTTCACTGCTCTTTTTTCGCTTCTTAAATTAATGACATATAAATGAAGGGAACGCTAGTACCTATAGAGCATGCAAATTGGTTTTCCATTCATTTAACCGTGATTAATTGAAGCCGTGTAAACAGGGCAGTGAAAACGCAGCGGTTTTGATCACAATATATTGAAATAAAAGTGAAAATGGTCAAAAATCTTCCAAATCTTTATTTTCCACAGAAACCTCAAGATTAATATGACATAACAGTGCGAAATAATTACTAAGCAAGAAGTAACTATGATACCTACCACATTGTTTATTTAATTACCAATCTATACTAATAATTTCCTAAGTGTGTTTATTTATTTATTTGGTGTCCGCTTTTACACGACGGGTATTAAACATGAAGAATGTAACTATGATACGCACGGGAATATATTGACTTGATATTTAAATATCCTGTTTCAATTAAATTTTGAACGTATTTTATCTATAAAATAAATTAGTCCATGCTGAAAATTAAAATTTTATTGAATTCATTAAAAGTAACCTACTAACGGGTAATAAATTGATATTGATGATGACCCGTTATTTTTAACGGGAAAGTACACTAGTTACCAATATTTAATAAAATATGAGAAGGGGAAGTATAGCTTCAACAATCTCAGTCGAAACTGAAGTTCACCTTTACCTTCTACAATATTATAATGCGATTAGCTCATGCTAATTTTTCTATTGATCTCTGAAAATATATATTAGCAATTTATATTCCTACATTTTTATGAGTAGTTTGTTGTTTAAATCTGAACATTTGTTGCCCATATTTCCCCTAGATTTCATCCTGTCTCATCCTCCCATTTCCCCCCTCCCTGTCTCATCTCCCCCCTACCTCATCTCCTCCCTGTCTCATCTCCCCCTTACCTCATCTCCTCCCTGTCTCATCTCCTCCCTGTCTCATCTGCTATCTCTTGCTCAAAGTTATCTCACTGAGAATAAAATACAGAGCATTAAAGTTAGAGAAGAGCTACAATTATTGTCAGACCTTCCTAGGAACAACCTAGGATTATTATTGAACAGATTAATGAGAGAGGCTTAGTGTGCTATCTGCATTAAATAATTTTAGACCAAAGAAGACACAGGAAATTACTGGGGATAAACTTTTCCCACTAGTTTGACATCTAAAAAACTTTCATCAGTCAATAATTATTATTTAATAATAATTAAATTATCTATTACATACCAGTAATGATAGAAAAAGAAGAAACCAAACACTCACTAGACACTGCAATTAGAAATAACTACTTTCATCAGAACCATATGGTTCTAATTAAATACATATATTTAAACAAAAAATATTAGAACTGTCGATATGAATTTAGAAGTATTTAAAGTCTGCTTCGAAACGAAGGGTTTTCTAGTTGACGTCAAAAGGAAATTAAATACAAGGGACTGGAAGAAGAAGTCAAAAAGCAATGTGACTCCTTGAACAAAGGCACCAACCAGCAGTCCGTGACCAGTTCATGGTTGCAGTAAAGCTACTTCGTGGATGCAATCACTTACAAAAGAATGATATGAAATGGAACACAAGTACTGGTGACTGCACTCATGAATAGAAGAGGAAAATGAAGAGGTGATAATAAATATAACTTATTAGCCTACCTAAGACAAAAATCTAAGACTTCGTAGTTGAATAACCTCTATTTGCACTAATGTATTCGTTTTAAACTAAAATTATTTTTATAAGTCGTTAAAACGTATTAAGAAGACACCTGAACTTGTTTCCAATAAAAAATTAATTTTAGCAAAATACTTTCAAATAGAACGAAATTTTTTTTATTGATAATTTACAACACAGTCTATGTTAATATAATAGTTAAAAAAAAACATTATATTTAACTTTTGAAATAGAAAAGAAAACATTGTTAAATACTGCTAAGAAAATTTAATAATTAATTTACAACACGCAGCTTATATTCAAAATATTATTTATATATAAATGGTGTATACGGCGGTAAAATTTATTATACGGTGAGTTGTTGTGGCGGCGAATTGTCCTAGCGGCGAACTGTCCGGTGGCGAGTTTTCCGGTCAACGGGGACCATATATTATTATAAAGAAACTAAATAATTGGAATATTTATATTTCTACTAAATACTTCCTTATCATATCTATCCTTATCTGTTGTTATAAAAAGACAAGTACGATCAGTTTTCACAACAGTTTAGATGTAGGGTCGGGAGGGGCGAATCTTGCGCACTAAAAACTTTTGGGTTTTGCAACTTAGTTTTTGCAGATTGACGAATAATATTTGACATGAAGAACTGCAATAAGGCCTTTTATACACCATCAAAAGGACAAAAAATTAGCATTTGTATAATCTGAGTTATTGACGAAAGTAGTGCGCAATTGAAATTGTTCTTTATGTGACGATTCTTGCGCGCGAGAGGGGCAAATATCTGCGCACCCATTAATTCCTATCCATAGTCAAAAATAGCACTATTGAGTGTCTAAATACTTACTATAAAAATAATTCCAATGTGTTTAAAAGCAAAAACAATCATATGATTCAAATTAAAAACTTGAGACAAACTTTTTTCGACCTGTTTACGTCAAGTTTGTAGAATGTATGTGTGACGTCATGAATGTTGCTTTCTATTCAGGATTAATTTATGCTTGTAATATTAGTTTATCTGAAGTATGACACTATTATATTTAATTATTATGTAACTATAAATATAATAAATAACTAGATGACGGGCACTCATAGAGCGCCTACTTTTCCCACCGCTTATAAATACCCTTGACCTTTAACCTGTTCACTCCCAAAATATAAACAAATGATTCCTGAATATTCAAGCATCGTTCTTCTTTTGTGTTAAAAATGACCTTGACCTTTATTTTTACCTGATTGCTCCCAAAATCTAATAAATTGGTTCCTGCCTGGATAATTACCAACCGTCGACCAAATTTCAGTTACTTTGATTGAATACATTTTGCGTTATAAATCAACTTGACCTTTATCCTGACCGCTTCCAAAAACTTACCAAACCGTTCCTAGATATTGACCAATCGTCCCATCAAATTTCAGACAAATTGATTGAAAACTTTTTGAATTATTGAGTTATAAATGACCTTGAGCTTTGACCGGATAGCTCCCAAAATTTTACCAGATGGTTCATTGAGATTAATCAATCGATCGTCTTACCAAATTCAAAGTAATTTGATCGAAGACTTTTTGAGTTATGTGAGCAACAAGATGACAAACAAAAAAGATAACCTTACGCAATCTATGAAAGTAATAATTCTTTTTAGATGTCAAATATAGCGTATATAACCAATTTAGCATACATATCTGAAACGTTATTCAAAATACTGTTACACTTAGATATTTTCACTTTATGTCTCTGAAATTACGATAATAAGAATATAGAAGCAAATGGGTTTTTCGTACATCTTACGTGGAATATTCACTTGCCATTGTAAGGTCGGGGAGATAACCTGGCCAAGATGTACTGAATCCCCTAGACCTAAAGGTTAGTCGTTGAACTCTAGCTTCCAGTCTTTCAATTCTTTCAAGAAAGGTAAAAATGTATCAGAATTTGAGAGTATAATGATACTATGAAGGTAGTAAAATTTCATCCAGAGTTGTGTCCCTAGTCTTGTAATAGGTAGAACATTCCACAACAATATTATGAGGTCATGTTTCTGGGCGAAGACCAGATCGTCGGCAAGTATTATTGTTTTACTGTTTTAGGACCAAATGTTCCCAGGATAGAAGAAGAAGTTTCAATCGGGTTATTAACAATAGCTTTGGACATTCAAGAGGAAGAGTTCTTTGGTCTGTCTACAAGAAGGTAGGTTGACCCACCTAACTCCTTTGGTGTTTTTCAAAGACCAACGGTTCAGGTTCTGCGTCAGAAGATATCTGCTACGTCCTTTTCTATGAAATCATCAGTTTCGTTGTCAATAGTACCAACGTGAGCCTTAATAGTTATTCACAGAAGTGGATTATTGTGGTTATTCACAAGTGCCCGTTCTGTGCCCCAGTGACCACAGAACGTCCACTCTATGATTTACCCGTGTGGCTCCTCGTCCTCAAACAAGGAACGGCCTTTTTGGTCCACTATGCTGTTTCAATAGATTTCATTCAGAAATCTATTGGGTTGAAATGTGGCGCTGAAGACGTCAATTTTCTTTGCGACAGAATCTTGGCAATTGACGTGATCACCACTCATGTGTCTTGTTTAAGTAGTAAAAAAGTTCACCATCTTGCTGGAAGATAAATGATTGATTTTTGAAGTGTTTTTTTTTCATCAATCCAATAGCTGGAACCACATTACTGTTAAAAGAGGATTGATCTTAGGCCGTTCTCCACGAAAATCAGAGGAGACTCCCGAGATTTCGAGATAGGGGAAATCTTGGATATCTTCTGATCATGAATATTTAATTGGGTTGGCTTCAATAATGAAGAGTTTCTCGTTAAAAAATCTGTTTCATACCTCGTCGTGTCCGCTTTAAGCTCTCTGAGAGGGACCTTTGTTCTCTCAAGTCTCTTTTGCTTTTTAAGAAGTGTGAGGACTTAGTGTTCTCTCATTTTGTAGGAAGACAACTGAAGATCCTTCGTGATGATGGTTCTAATTGAAGTCTGTATCACATTCATGTATTTAGCTATATTTTGAATTTTTTTAAGTATTTCTTCGAGTCATAAACATTGCACAAACATTCTTGCCATTTTCTTCATTCGAACAAGTACTCCCACTTCTAGGACAATCCTCAGAAGTGACAAGGTCAACGAAGCTACTATTCCCAACATGGTGCAATGTCGATTTGCAACTTTTAAAAGCATAATGATATCAGAATTGGGTTTCCCTGTACGATGGTTTAACCCTGTCATTTTAGACCTGATATTTTCGATTTTATTAAAAAGAACCGAATAATAAGATTATATAACTATACTTAATAAAAAAAACAAATGATAAACATGTATAGTGACGTTTGATATGTTTAACTATAAATTTCACAGAAAAGACTTATTAATGACTTTAAATTCACCCTGATTTACAATTTCATATTTCGACCTATTATCTGAAATATATGTGGAATGTGTATGTTTTTAGTTGAAAGTGAAGAAATACACATATATATAGAGAGAAATATTAGGCATTAAAAACTGTTTCATGGCCTAAAAATAAATTTCTATAGTGCGCAATATTCGCCCCGCCATGCAAAATATGGTGGGGCGGATAGTTGCGCACGGAAAAACTCCGCTAAATAAAAAATTAGAAAGTCTAGAACCTTGTAATTTTAACTGAGGCAACTAAAGTCAATGATCATCATGCACTAAAAACTTTAGGTCATATTCTCGGATAGAAATTTTTTTATGACAAATTTATTTTTTAGGGTAATTCGGTAAAATGAATTTTCGACTAGGTACTTTTTATATGGTCTTAAAAGTAATTCATTTCAACTATGAATAAATGCCTGTAAGCTGTCTTAATTTTATACAGAGTTACTACATATTTGAGCCAGTCTATGACTATTTTGTTATCGGGCTAGCACATTCATAGCCCTTTAAACATGTGGTGCGCAAGATTCGCCCCGTGTGCTGCTGCGCGAGATTCGCCCCTCCCGACCCTACCTAGTTAACCAATAAAATATATTTCTTAGTAAATGGATTAAGATATTCAAGATCAGATTAAGGTATTGCAGGTACGTTTACTATAACAGTTTCCGATAGCATTAATTTGAGTGGTGGTGACATTGCTGACGCATCAAATACTTTGCTAACAATGTCATTTCAATGGAATTATTATTCCCAAGCAGGTAAAAGTCCCTACCAATATGGAGAACATCTGTAATGTGGGAAATGTAGCAGAAACATATAGAGACTAGATTATGTGCACTCGGTAGAGCGCATACCTTCGCCTCCGCTTTGATCCGTTCTCTCCTAAAATTAGGGAAACTGCTAACTGGATAATAACCAATCGTCCCACCAAGTTTCATGCAATATGGTACAATACTTTTTGAGTTATAAATGACCTTGACCTTTGACCGGATCGCTTCCAAAATTCTACCAGATCGTTCCCGGTCATTGACCAATTGTACCATCAAATTCCAGACAATTTGGTTGAATAATTTTGAGTTACAAATGACCTTGACCTTGATCTTAGACCTTTGACCCGAATACTCTCAAAATCTGTCAAAATGGTTCCTGTATATTGACCAATCGTTCCACCAAGTTTCATACAATATGGTTCGATACTTTTTGAGTTATAAATGACAATGACCTTGACCTTTAATCAGGTCACTCCCAAAACTCTACCAGCAGGTCACTGGACATGGACCAGTCATTTCACCAAATTTCAGGCAATTTGGTTGAACACTTTTTCAGTTAAGCGAATAACAAGATGATAAATAAATAAATAAATTCCGATGAAAATATAACATTAAGGATTATTGCTTTTGTTTTTGAACATTCAATTTTTTGCTTAAAGTTCAATTAAAATTTTTTTTTTTAAAGTGAAATAATATCTTAAAATAAATTAAAATACAAATAATGATTTGTGAGCAGAATCAAATTTCAGAAATAGGAATGGAGATTCCAAATTCATTGCTGTCTCTGAATCTTAAAGGTCCTCTCCACTCTAAATTAAAGAAATCTGGAATTGCTTTAAATTTGTAGAGCTAAGGTTATAAAACATATAACAGTTAACAGAAAAGAAATCGATCAAGTATTCTGTCCATAATTAATTATATAAGAAATATTCACATTCAACTTCCACTCTTTCTAAGATTCAATAGAAGAACCAGACTGCAGTCTAACTTATCACGTATTATCGTAAATTTAATGGTAATTAGGAATATAGGTTCACTTTTATGTGTACACGGAAAACTGCCAGGCGGAAAACTGCCGAAGCGGAAAACTGCCCTGCGGAAAACTGCCAGTCACTTATTGACAATTTAATCAGTTTAGTCAATTATGACATTTAATTTATAAAGAAGCCGTTCGCCTTTCGTTAAGGAGTTAAGGGGATATTCATTTTTACAAAATAAAAATAATAGTTGAATGTTAACCAATTGATTAAAAAAATATGTAAAATACATAATTAGATAAATATTACAAAAATTAATCAATTACAATATAGAAATTGAAAATATAACCTTTCTTAGAAAATACTATTATAAGAAACAAAGGAATAATTGTATTAGGGACAGAGTACAATTTCATTGTTTACACAATGCGTCTTTACATTATCAGTTCATAACGGGTTTAGTGTCTAATTATTTCTTTTTGTGTTTATAATTTGATAATTGAATTGTCATCAACCCTGCAAATAATTCCATATTGCATACACATATTTACCATGTGGTTTAATGGTTGGCAATGCAGTATGAATATGTGCTATCCACATTGAACCAACCTAACCAACATAAAAACACATAATTAATATGTGGTTATGCCATTTTAAAACCATATCATGATAAACATATCATATAGAGATTGTATACACCACATCATATCCACATGTAAATTATCATACTTAATTATTACAGGCGTTTACCAAGTGTTATTTACCACATTCATAGTAATATGTTAAATACCATACTTATAACATAAGGTAACCACATATAATTTACCATATTACCACGTAAAACAACATGTAATAAATATGGTATCCATTTCCAAAAATATGCATGGTATACACATGATTTAAATGTGTAAGTGCCACATGGTGTACACATGGAATTGTTTGTAGGGAAGCTTAATATTCACTTGTACTCACAATAAAACAACTTTGATCGATGTTCGTGAAATATTTAGAATTTGCAACCCAACATCAATGACTATTAAACTGCTATTACTTACCTAATTCTCTTACAATTTCACTCGATCGAATTGATTGCATATCAATTAATAATACTTTTTAACTATAAATGAAAGTTGTTAAAATGAATGTGTTGTGTTAATGACATGGAGAATAAAAATGTAAATGTATTAAATATTTAACATACATATAAGTTGATTTAACATTCACACATAATTTATTGTATAATATAAAATTATATTATTGTGAGAATATCTAATTATCTAGTATTCACAAATCAGTACACAGGGTTTAACGTTTGTTTCGGAACCAAAGGATATATTGCTGACGTCAATAGGAAATTAAAAAAAAAGAGACTAAAAACGTAACTGAATATGTTTCTAAAATTTACGTGACTTTGAAAATAAGTTAAAAATAGTAATTATAAAATCCTTATGTGTACTGAAGTTTGGTTTACTGAGTGTTTAATAAAGTAGCTTTATTGAAATATTATTTTTCTTTGAATATTATTTAGGTATTCCAATATCTATGTAGTTATTACTGTAAAAATGAAAGTCCCCTTAACCCCATAAGGAAGGACTAACGCCATTTTTTTATATAAATTAAAATGTGTTTATAACTAAAGAATATTTCAG
The DNA here is from genome assembly GCA_947561585.1 of Caprella mutica. Classification (NCBI taxonomy): domain Eukaryota; kingdom Metazoa; phylum Arthropoda; class Malacostraca; order Amphipoda; family Caprellidae; genus Caprella; species Caprella mutica. The sequence continues at coordinate 24,572 of CANNZV010003937.1, read as the reverse complement.
AAAGTCAAAAAATATACATGAATTGCCAATAAATGACTGGCAGTTTTCCGCTTGGCAGTTTTCCGTTTCGGCAGTTTTCCGCCTGGCAGTTTTCCGGACACCCTTTTAGGTACCTACTGTTTTTTTAGGGTGGTGGTATTTAGATACCGGTATAGGTAGCTATTTAAAGAATGTCTAAAAGCTTTATTTTCTTTGTTTGAAATTCTGAGGAAAGAAGAAAGAACGGAAAAAATCTTGAATTACATATTATAATAAATCTAGAGAACCAAATTTCAAATGCTTTTCAGTTTTGTAATCAGTAACCTAATTTCTAATGAATAGAGATAATGAAAAATTAGACAGGAGGGGACCCGAAATTCCCGAAATTTTAAGTTACAAATATTTCATTCATGTTTTAAATTATCGAGGAACTGCGTATTAGAAGTAATATTAATTATCTGCATTCAGTAATATTTATAACTGCATTTTCTCTCAGAAAATGAAGAGCTAATCAGTAGCCTTGTATTTTACAGTCGATTAACTTTCTGAAATGTTTCCTCCACACCTTTTTTGGTTACTGAGCACTTAGTCGTAAATCTGAGTCTGCTTCCTTGAAGGGGTAACTTTAACAAAATATATTCCTAATATTTGATAATTAAGTTTGATAATTAGAAATAGTGGTAGTCTGAAAATTGATTTAGAAATCAATACATGACTATATTACATTTAATAAACATAGAATTACGAAATCATGCTTTAGTAAATAAATAAATTTTTAAATCCAAATAGCCCAAACACCAAAAAGCTAAATAATTTCCTGTTCTTCCTTAGTTCTAATTCTAAGACAAAATTCACAGACGTCAGTAATACAAAAGGGGGCATATGAATAGTCATCAATGATGTATAGGGTTGTGACAATATGCATTTTAAATCATGGATCTTCTGAATATCATAGACGAAACGAAAGGCAATGGTATCGAATACTATATACCGATAGTGTAGAACGATTCAATAGTGTTTAATTCTCTCCGTCTATAATATTTTCGGGATCTATGATTTTAAATGCATATTGTCACAACCTCAATGATGTATTATTGAATATAACTGTAGAGGAGGTGCATCTTTTGTGCCAAGTTTTTAACTGTTTTTAACCAACTATGATTGTATATTGCTTTCTTCTTTTAACTATAGATTGGAATTAACTGTGGTACGTATTTGTGCTAATACAACATGAATGCTGTTTCTGTCTGCTACCACGAAAGTGTTGAGAACAAAAAGCCTAGCATCCAAAACGGGAAGAATCCAATAGACTAAATTCCAAACGTTATAAAATAAAATAATCTCAAAAGAAAATTGCAAAAAATCTAAATCGACCAAAATTTAAATGACATAAAATCCAAATAGACTTAATTTCAAATAGCCTAAAATCAATACAGTCAAATATCCAAATAGTCCATAATTCAAATGGCATAAAATCCAACTAGCCTAAATTTCAAATAACATCAGAAACAAATAGCCAACAATTCAAATAGCGTAAAATCCAATAGCCTAATATCCAGAAATGCTAATAGTTCCTAGCGAAGAAGACAGTTTGTTTCTCTGTTCGACAGTGCGAGTGATTTGTTCGTGACGAAGTGGGGAGACTTTTATTTACAGAAGAAACACACAAAACACCCCACCTTATTCGGATCCAGAAACAAATAAACATTTCGAAAGAAGGGAAGGAGGGGGTTTGGGGCTGAGATTCTAAACCAGAGAATGAATTCGAAACAAAAGAAATTCAGTTTTTTGTGAGGTGTAATTGGAACATTCTCTGAATCTAGATGAGGAAGTCTACATGTTTTGAGTGATTAGTTTGTATACATTTAGATACATTATTTCGGATCTATTCCACTTATACTATGTTTTTAGATTTAAATTTCATTTAAAAATGATAAAAAATGATCATCCTCATCAATAATACTATCGGCAACAAAGATATCATTGCAAAAATACTGTTAGAGACAAAAGTATCCTACTAATATTAGAAGAAGCCCAATGTGCCATCAGAAAAGATATACTATCTCATAACTAGGGTTGTGGCAATGGATCTTAAAAATATCATAGAGGAAACAAATTGAAATGGTATCGAATACTATATACCATTGATGTAGAACCATTGACTATTCTTTAATTCTCTCCGTCTACAATATTTCAGGATCTATGATATTTAAAGCATATTGTCACAACCCTTTTCATAACTATACATACGTAGCTTCGATAATTCTACGTTTGTTATCTTTTTTCCTTCTTGCCTTCAACCCCGTGACTTCCAGTGCCTTCTCGCTACTAAAATGAGTTCTTTATGGACTTCACACCTTCAATTCTTAGACTTGAGGTCACATTTCGTGGGGTGGACGTAATGAACTCAGTGTCCGAAAACACACTTTGAAAATCAGTGCGGTGGATATTATCTTCAAAAAATTCGACGGTAAATAGATATTCTAAAATATCTGAATGTTTATGTCACAGTCAGGGGAAAATGAAACAGAATCAGTTACTAGAAATAAAAACCATAAATCATATATTACCGAGTATATAATAATGACTGTATAAAGAGTTTGAAATCTATTAGGGGGATATTTCCTTCTTGCAATTTATTTGCATTAAGGGAATCGAATGCTCTATAAATGATTAGAGATACAAAGTGCTACAATCGCCTCTCGAGTGCATAAAAGTGATACATTTTATTTAGATCTTAAAATAGCTTTTCAATTGAAATTGTGTATCTAGTTAGTATAATCTATACATAATTTTACATTTTATATGACTGTTTACATTGAAATTAATTTGTTATTTGAATATGTCTCTAAAATAATGTTGTTGACATTAAATTGTGAATTAGAATTTTGTTCAAAGACAAATTTCATTTATTTCTACGCAGAATAGAGAAGTAACTAAAAGAAAATAACGATTTTATTTATAAAAAACTTCAACAATTTTTTTATTAAAAAAACTTTGAAACCTCCACTGCGCACTTTATTTCTAATGATTGTTCGATTGTTAAATGATTTTTAAGAAGAAATTATAAAATCATGAATATAAAGAATAACGAATTGTTTTATTTTTCTTCGATTAGACACCACAAAAAAAGCTAGTGCAAACGTGCGGGTAAGTCAGCTCTTTGGACCAATTCTGTGTCATTATAAAAAATGAAGTGAAAAGTTACAAAACAAGAAATTATTGGGTGTTTATTAAATAAAAAAATATGAGAATTATATTATGTCCGGTGCCCGGTTGCTTGAAAATAATGAACTGTAAGTAATACTAACAAGTAAAATAGAGAATATGTACATAAAACTATTCATATGTGTTAAGAATATATAAAATGAATAAAATATAATAATACATAAAATAAAACGACGAATTAGTTCATGCAGGTCACCAAGCTAGGTTTAAACTACCGTCAGTTCAGTTTGGTCAGACCATACCTATTAGGATATCTACTGACATATCCTTTGTAACGATAGGACAGGGGTAGGATTGCTACAGGATGCACTATTGTGAATAGAAAATAATGCAGGGAAACTGCATAGGAGAGCAATTTGCAATATAGTATCAGTGGTGAATTATAATCAATTGTCATTAATTTTTGGCATAATTATTCCAAATTTTTGGTCTATAATCACATTTATATTATCATTGATTAATTTACCAAAATAAATTAATATCATCAATAATCATGCTTACACACAAGATTGATAATAAACACAATTTTTAATATAAAAACAAATATAATATCATAATAAAACTACTGAATTCAAATAAAATATATCGTAACTGATACACACAATGTACCTGTTTAAAGGAGTATTTATATGCAATGTATACCATTCAAATATGTAAGCAGGATACTATCTAACGAATTAAGAGCTAGCAGCATATTGATGACTAGAATTGTAATAATAGTGATCTCTCACTTGCTGTCACTCTACCTTGGATCTATTGAACAATGAACAACTCTAGGTCAGTTCTGGTGGGAACATAGATACGAATTTGAAGAACAAATCGGCTTAAGTTGCTGAAACTCCATGACTTTAATGTCTATTATTTATTTTAAGAAGTAAAATGAGAATGAAGCAACATGTTTTGTTCTATTTAGTTCTATATCATTAGTTACCAGACGAGTCTCTGAGGCCCATTAGGTATAAAAAGCTGTTGTGTCACCCCTTACGTCAAACTAGCAAAATCAAATACATCAATATTAATTCATTACATCTCAACCATTCTGATATCAATTTTGTCCCGTTAATGTTATTCAGCAGTACTTAAAAACTACAGCAATAGGTGTTACTTTTGCCCTTCTAAAAAGACGGGAAATCTAAGATGCACTGCGACGACTGTCAATTGACAGAGCATTAGTAGTGACCATAGTGTAAATCTATGCAATCAGTCTAAAATGAAGTAAGATGGGAATATTCGGAACACATCCCTTCAAGACCTGGTTTGAGAGCCAGAGAACGGGAAAAATTACGACGATTTAATGAAAATACTTACAGGCTGTGTAGCATTAGGAATTAGCTGAAATTATATTAGAAAATCTTAGATCTTAAATAAGTCTTGAAGAAATGGAATGCGTCTATATCTGCCTTTGATCGAGTCTAGGCATCGTTCACACGGAGTAACACAAGATTTGATGAAAAGACCATGCGCGGACATTTGACGGAACGGACATTTGGCCAAAAGTCTTTTCATACCCATATTACGATCTGCAGCCTCCGTTTAATATGCTAATAATTTCTATTTTCATGGCGTTAAAAGTTATTTTATAAATAGGAAATTAAATTTTAATATGTACATAATGTGTATCCATATTACAAACTGCAAGCATATATTGCTCAACAATTCGAATTCTATCCTAATCATATGGATTTCATCGCTAAATAAGGATAGGAAAAAAGCTTCTCTTCATACTTTTGAACTTGTTATCATTGGTTACAATATTATTTAAGTTATTATTTTTATTATCTATACTAATAATTTCCTTAGTGTGTTTATTTATTTATTTATTTATTTGGTGTCTGCTTTTACTCGACGGGTATTAAACATGAAGAATGTAACTATGATACGCACGGGAATATATTGACTTGGTATTTAAATTCTCCTTTTTTTATTCAATATTAAATGTTTTTATCTATGAAAAAAGTATCAGTTTATGCAGAAAAATAAATTCTATTTGAGTTCACTGAAAATGACCTAACAACGGGTAATAAATTACTACTGAAGACCCGTTATTTTTAACGGGCAAATACACTAGTATTAAATAATATTACTATCTCATTTTTTCCAAAATAAAGATACTTCGGCCAAATATCCTTTCGGCCAAGTGTCCGTCAACCGTAAAGCCCTGTCCAGACGCTCCGACAAATGCCCTGAGTTTGGAAATACTTTTGCTCGTGCGAACACGGGCAATCTCATTTCTGCCTGTGTTCGCGTCCAGACGAGAGTAATATGATCAGGAAACTGAAATGTCCGTGTTCGCGATTCTGCATAATTAATTCATTGGAAAAATATCATATGTTGTTGTTGATAGTTAATACCTAACAATTTAGCGATTTTAGAAACAGGCATGGAATTAAAAACTGATTACCTAGGTAGGTACCATATAAATTCTTACCGAGGTACTAGGTACCTACCTCAAGGCTTATAGACTATTAACCTGGTTAACCTTACAGTGTATATAAGCCTTGACCTACCTAGCTGATTATATAATATAAATATTTATCTAGGTGTCAAATATAATTCCATTATTCAATTTGAAGAGTGGCGGATTTTTCTGGCAGTACATTTATATTTAAAAAATAACACTAAATTCATGCAAGACCTTGGTTTGTGTCACTGCCCGGAAAATCCTCACCACTGAAATAATCTTTTCCCTGAGATCCTCAGCAGGTGATTCATTATAACAGAACTTTGACGCGGGAATCTGGTATGGAAAATCGAGATCATGGTTGGCAGAGTGAGGAGAATACAACCATATCTATAAATCCACTAAGGCAGTGAAAACTGAGCTACTGGTAGAATCATGCACAATATGCTCGTCTAAAGATTGGCCCATCTAACAAACTGCTTTCTAGCTACTTGTCAGGATTATGAGTATCGCCCTGAAAACTTCATACTTCAGTAACAGGGTAATAGCTGATTCCTGTGATATGGGATAAGATGTAGCGACTACGCACTGATTGACGGATGGCGGCTCCCTGTTCTTGCTCCTATGGTCCACTAAATATGGGTATGTGTATACAAACCTCGTATGGTCTTGTTTATTGTTGTTATATCCTTAACGTCCCAAATTTCACTCCTTCCCCTATAAAATTTACATAACTTTAAATATCCAGAAATCTCCGCTAGGTATAATCACTTTATTAATTAAAACTATAACTAACTATTCATTTATAATTAATCTAGGGTGTATTACGAAATGTATATTATATGGGTCTACCTGATCCTTTAGGCTTCAATGTGAATTTAATTTTGCCTATAGTTTGAGCGGACGGAATTAGGAAATGGACCCTATATTTTATACTCGTGTTCCATGTGTAATTGAGTTCGCTTTCTATTGATTGAAGATAACTATTGATTGAAGATAACTATTGATTGAAGATAACTATTGATTGAAGATAACTATTGATTGAAGATAACTATTGATTGAAGATAACTATTGATTGAAGATAACTATTGATTGAAGATAACTATTGATTGAAGATAACTATTGATTGAAGATAACTATTGATTGAAGATAACTATTGATTGAAGATAACTATTGATTGAAGATAACTATTGATTGAAGATAACTATTGATTGAAGATAACTATTGATTGAAGATAACTATTGATTGAAGATAACTATTGATTGAAGATAACTATTGATTGAAGATAACTATTGATTGAAGATAACTATTGATTGAAGATAACTATTGATTGAAGATAACTATTGATTGAAGATAACTATTGATTGAAGATAACTATTGATTGAAGATAACTATTGATTGAAGATAACTATTGATTGAAGATAACTATTGATTGAAGATAACTATTGATTGAAGATAACTATTGATTGAAGATAACTATTGATTGAAGATAACTATTGATTGAAGATAACTATTGATTGAAGATAACTATTGATTGAAGATAACTATTGATTGAAGATAACTATTGATTGAAGATAACTATTGATTGAAGATAACTATTGATTGAAGATAACTATTGATTGAAGATAACTATTGATTGAAGATAACTATTGATTGAAGATAACTATTGATTGAAGATAACTATTGATTGAAGATAACTATTGATTGAAGATAACTATTGATTGAAGATAACTATTGATTGAAGATAACTATTGATTGAAGATAACTATTGATTGAAGATAACTATTGATTGAAGATAACTATTGATTGAAGATAACTATTGATTGAAGATAACTATTGATTGAAGATAACTATTGATTGAAGATAACTATTGATTGAAGATAACTATTGATTGAAGATAACTATTGATTGAAGATAACTATTGATTGAAGATAACTATTGATTGAAGATAACTATTGATTGAAGATAACTATTGATTGAAGATAACTATTGATTGAAGATAACTATTGATTGAAGATAACTATTGATTGAAGATAACTATTGATTGAAGATAACTATTGATTGAAGATAACTATTGATTGAAGGTAACTATTGATTGAAGGTAACTATTGATTGAAGGTAACTATTGATTGAAGATAACTATTGATTGAAGATAACTATTGATTGAAGATAACTATTGATTGAAGATAACTATTGATTGAAGATAACTATTGATTGAAGATAACTATTGATTGAAGATAACTATTGATTGAAGATAACTATTGATTGAAGATAACTATTGATTGAAGATAACTATTGATTGAAGATAACTATTGATTGAAGATAACTATTGATTGAAGATAACTATTGATTGAAGATAACTATTGATTGAAGATAACTATTGATTGAAGATAACTATTGATTGAAGATAACTATTGATTGAAGATAACTATTGATTGAAGATAACTATTGATTGAAGATAACTATTGATTGAAGATAACTATTGATTGAAGATAACTATTGATTGAAGATAACTATTGATTGAAGATAACTATTGATTGAAGATAACTATTGATTGAAGATAACTATTGATTGAAGATAACTATTGATTGAAGATAACTATTGATTGAAGATAACTATTGATTGAAGATAACTATTGATTGAAGATAACTATTGATTGAAGGTAACTATTGATTGAAGGTAACTATTGATTGAAGGTAACTATTGATTGAAGGTAACTATTGATTGAAGGTAACTATTGATTGAAGGTAACTATTGATTGAAGGTAACTATTGATTGAAGATAACTATTGATTGAAGATAACTATTGATTGAAGATAACTATTGATTGAAGATAACTATTGATTGAAGATAACTATTGATTGAAGATAACTATTGATTGAAGATAACTATTGATTGAAGATAACTATTGATTGAAGATAACTATTGATTGAAGATAACTATTGATTGAAGATAACTATTGATTGAAGATAACTATTGATTGAAGATAACTATTGATTGAAGATAACTATTGATTGAAGATAACTATTGATTGAAGATAACTATTGATTGAAGATAACTATTGATTGAAGATAACTATTGATTGAAGATAACTATTGATTGAAGATAACTATTGATTGAAGATAACTATTGATTGAAGATAACTATTGATTGAAGATAACTATTGATTGAAGATAACTATTGATTGAAGATAACTATTGATTGAAGATAACTATTGATTGAAGATAACTATTGATTGAAGATAACTATTGATTGAAGATAACTATTGATTGAAGATAACTATTGATTGAAGATAACTATTGATTGAAGATAACTATTGATTGAAGATAACTATTGATTGAAGATAACTATTGATTGAAGATAACTATTGATTGAAGATAACTATTGATTGAAGATAACTATTGATTGAAGATAACTATTGATTGAAGATAACTATTGATTGAAGATAACTATTGATTGAAGATAACTATTGATTGAAGATAACTATTGATTGAAGATAACTATTGATTGAAGATAACTATAACTATGTCATTACGAATAAAATTACCATTTTCTAATTTCATTTTGTCTAATTTATTTTCAATATTAGTAAAACAAATCTGCGTTCAATTTTCATCCTTGTACTTTCTCTCATCTATCATTTTCCCATTTCATTTACTATGTGTTCTATCCCTCAGGTTGCAAGACTGGTGACATGCGGTGCGGTTTCTTCCCGCTTGCCCAGGTGCTCACTCGTCTGCCTCAATGACCGCATGGGACATATCCATTGAAATATTCCATTTTAAATAGTAAATCCAATTCTATGAATAATCGCAATATTCAGTAAAATTACAGTTTAATAATTATTTTCGTATCCTTATCTTATGGAAATTAGGCTAGTTAAAGTATATTCCGTTACATTTATAACTTTTTCTGTATACTAGGTATTTTATCTAGGCGATTATATACCTAATATAAATATTTACCTAGATATCTAACCTGAGTTACTTATAGTATAATATATCTAGTACCTATCTAGAAAAACGTCTCGGTAATCAGACAGTCCTAGTACTGGGAGTTATCGTAGATCATGATAGGTCTATCAAAATTTAAATTTCCATTATCTACGTACGTATAGGTACCAATACGTTTTACGCTCACTTCTAAATACTGTTTCCTATAAGCCTTAAATAGAATACTGTATGTTTATTAGTTAGGTAGGTACCTACTTACCTACCTAGTAAAATTAGGAAAAACAACCAAATAATTCATACCTATATAGGAGTAAGTACCAAGTTATGGGGCGGTTCCACATTTACAGAAAAGTAAGAAAGAAAAACTAATGATTAGGTACAATGAGAGTTAAATGATAATTAAAATAGCTACCTATAATATTTATAATACGTGTCCGAAAATGTGGAACTGTTCGATAACTCGGAACTTACCCTAGTCAGTAACTAATATGTAGAATTGTAAATAACTAATCGCATTTATTCTAAAAAATACAAAAATTTATTTACAAAAATCTCAATCAAATAATATAAATAGACTACTAAATAATGAATTCAATCTTTCATATCTAAAATGAGAGTAATTATCAAATTTACTCCATATATCACAAATATTCATTCAAATAACAGTCGCGAACACTTGTTCGGGGACAAATTTGTCCAACATGTTGAAAGTCACTGACAGCTTCGATTCTTGTGATCGGGGACAAATTTGCCTGCCATATCGCGGACGAATTTGCTCGCGAACACCAGATTTCAGATAAATCTGGGCATTTGTCGGATCGTCTGGATGGGGCTTAAAAGACAGGCTAGTTTTAAAACCTTCAACCTTGTAATAATAATAATGAAACTCCTTCTATGTGTGCCAATTAGTACTTAATGACTTATAGATTGTTGTTGTTAGTGTACCTTTGAGAATTGGCTAGAGCCACCCAAGATGTAACTGTCTAATGTGAAATTCGGCGAAGAACTCATGGTATATAGGCATGGAATTATGTATCTAGTGTTCGGTCGGTCAGTGTAGGTTCAGTTATTTAGAGTCGGTAGTTCAGTTGTCAGTCAGCTTATTAGTAGTCATCCTCAGACCAAAAGCGTTATTGCGAGCTTGTAAGCTGGCTGGCACTGGTGGAAAAATGAGACACGCACACCAAAAGCGTGAAATAGCAGCTTAAGAGCAGGCAGTGTCTAGCTGAGAGTCGTAAGGTGGGGTGTACTTGCGATTGTGTTCCACCTACCTCCCAAAATTAATGATAATTAATTTACCGATTCATATTTTGGACAGATCCACATTTTCGATTATGTAATAAAAATCATTAAAATAACCATCTATATAGAAATTATTGTAAATATTTTTCTTACATTATCGAAAATGAGGAACAGTCCGATAACTTGGAACTTCCTATTAATACAAAAATTTTATACAATAAGTAATATACATTGTAAAATAATTACATAAATGTATTTAAAGTAAATAAAAATTTATTTATTTCGTATTGATGAATAAAAATGTGTTTTCGGAAGGTTGGAATATTAAAGTTAATTTCTTTTATCAATGAATTGTCCACCAAATCGATCGCGATCGGTGTATGATTTTTTTTAGAAATTAGCAGACTTCATGGAATGCCTCGTGTGGCATCTGGCAGGTAACTGCCTGCCATAGAGTAAACTGAGTAATAATATTATATACTAGAGAGAGATATGTAGTTGTGCAGCGACTGCAGGATGATTAAAACCTTTTTTTGTTTCAGTCATAGAGTTATGATAAACTACTCTAGAGAGAGGAAGTGTTGCAGCGATTGCAGGACGCTAAGGAAGACGGTGTAAAACCTTATTTTGTTTCAGTTATATCATTTCTCCATTGAACTGACGCTAGATTGCCAGTCACGTGAAGACAAAATAAGGATTTGAGCGTCCCGCAAGACGTGATATCATTTTGGCCACTGACTCACCACTTGCTGCCTGCTCATAAAGCTGCGTAAAACCATCTTTGGAGCCAGTTGCCGCTTTCCATCTTTAATGCCAGCTTTCGCGCTTGCTCTTACTGCTTTGTGTGCGCAGTTCAATAGGAATAACATGTAGCACGGTTCATGCCTGCAAGCTTTCTTGTCCGCTTCATACGAAAACGCTTTTGGTCTGCGCGCAACCTAACAAGTACACGGTTGCTCAACTTTATCTTTAAGGAGACCGACCATGGAAAAATCTCAAAATTTTATCATATGTTTTTATTCCGTAAATAGGTACCTAATAACCTTATAAATGATTGTACAAAAAATCAGAACTCTAGAGTGTTACTGTGTGACGTTATGCCACTTGGGAGAGGGAGGAAGGGGATGGTCTGTTAGTTCGAATAACTCGTTTTCTATGGGTCTAATAACGATAGGAATTCAATTCTATAGATGGGTTCGAAGTTTCAGAACCGTAGCTTCATTAAGGGAATGGTTTCGGGTATTTTCCATTTTTTTCGTTTTTTTTTTTTTTAATTTAGTTACCCTGCAAATCTACCAAAGAAAACTCATAAAAAATTCCATTCACCTAGTACGTTTGTGCGTGTGTCAAACGCGTTTCTCAGTTTGGGGGTTAGGGAGTTATTCTCTTATAGAGAGTGGGTTTATTTATGGTTGAATGGGTCCCATTTCAACCATAAATGGGTCCCATTTATGGTTGAAGGCTTCGTCGCTGCCTGGGTTGACCCCCGAAGCGACCTGATGAGTCTTTTTGGCTGGGACGAAAAGCATATATTTTTTTTTTAAATTTAAAAAATTTATTGATAAATATTTTTCTTCCTCCATTATCTCAGTACCATTTTTTCTCAAATTCTCCACGTTCAAAAGTATAGAACTTTTTGGGGGTTGGTGCTACAGAAAAATGTATAAGAGCTAATATGTTCAGACCGAAATTCCTAAGGTCGTGGTGAAGCCCTTTTCCTATAACTTTTTCTATAAAATTAATTTTTTTTGAAAAAAAAAAAAAAAAAAAAAAATATGACAATTTTTTTTAAAATTCAAATAAAAAATTTTTCAGATAGAAATTAAAAAAAAAGCTGCACCACGACCTTAGGATAGTAGTAGAGAACATATTAGCTTCAATAAATTTTTCTGTAGCACCAACCCCCAAGCCGTTCTATAGTTTCCCGGGGGGGGTCGAAAAAGAAGGTTTTTCGACCCCCACGGGGGAGGGGGGCCTAAAAATGAAAAAATCTCATAAGAGAGCATATGATTTCTTTTCACTTTACACCTTATGTTAAAATCTCAGCTCAATCGGACAAGTATTATTGGTACATCCTAAATACCCGAAACCATTCCCTTAATAAAAAAGTTTTCAAAAACCATAGTCGGTCCCCTTAACAGATTGCTGTCCCAAAGTAAGGCCACCCTCCATGTACTCTGCCTATACTCTTTTAGTAAGCTGTTCTCATGATTATAAATACCAGAATAGAACCCAGAATTCATTATTAACTAGACAATGTACAGGTACAACCCTTAGACCTAGAATCAGACTGACTGTGGAATAAGAAACGTTAGCATCTGTACCTGCATTGTTTGGCATGTCTTTACTCTTCACTCAAATAATGTTAGTAGTAAGGACATTCCAAAGGTTCACACACCATCTCCTATGCTGCGTGATGTCTCATCACTCTTATTTTCTATGACTGTCCAAGTGGTCAAAGTAAGGTGAGTAGATCGTGGTTGCCTTGAGTGAGGGGCTTGGAAATTAAACTACAATTCATTATTTCTATTTTAACTATCTAATACCTAATCTAAATTACTGGTATAACAATCAAAGAAACAAATAAATTGTACTGCTCCAGTACATTGCACTGCTCCAGTACATTGCCAATACATTGATAGGTATTTAATCAGATCTTGTTAATCAAATCAAGAATAGGAGAGATAATTCCTTCTCTTTGTGGATGTTATTGGATTGCCCTCAATTTCAATTAACTTATGTGAATATCAATCAATTTATTTGAATTAATTTATTTACACTAATAACATTAAATGGAGTCAGCCAGTTAGTCAGTCAGGCAATATTGCATATTAAATGACATGATCTGTACAATATAAACTCTTACATAATGAAATAAAAAACAACTTAGTGCTAATAAATACAAATCAATTATGTATTTACAAGCATATTATATAAACACACAGTTGCAAATTTTTCCATTTTCCCACCAAAGGTAAAGATTAATAAATAGTTATTAAATATGTACCTCTTTCATGTGCCACTTCCCTCACAGTCTCATTTCCCCTCACCCTTATAGCCATTATTTCCAATCAAGGGCTACTGCCCTCGTATGTGCATGAGGTTAAACTCTGTACGGTATTTTTCAAGCTTGACGGTAAAAAGTAGAAAAAATATGAATAGGTAAGCTCACAAAAAATTGATACACTATGATTATTTTTATTTATAACAATAAGACAATAATTATAACATTTCTGAAGGGACGTGTGCGCTAGTAACAGTATTTCCTCAGAAGGTGTTTAGTATTGATTATGAATGGGTATAAAAAAGTATTGAATGTTTCAAGGTAGGTAGCGGAAAAATATAATTTCGATATTGAACATGTAAATTAATTACCTATCTATTTCAATCCTAAAAATGTAGGACTGAAATTAAATATAATGTAAATAAAGAAGTTTGTAATAATCAATATTAACTTTAAAATGATATTACAATTTAACTTGTTAAATTAAATTCTCTCATATTTTATTGAAATAATAATTATTTTTTGTCACTAATATAGGATTTACCTTTACTTTTGTTCCTGTCATCTGCTTATTTTTTATTACGATCATAGAGTTATATATTAACAAACTTCAAAATAAGAGGCAATACTTGTCATCTTTATTAAAGAAGATATCGCTTTAATGAGTAAAAATATCTCCTAGAGTTTCCATCTGAAACTTAGTAGATGAATTAAATTAGTGTTACATTTCCTAACTCAATAAGGACCAACAAGTGAATAATAATAAAGCATATCATTAATTCTCAAGGAAGTAGAACACATCCTTTCTTCCTCTTCAGGTCTAATTTAGTCCTTTAAGATTCCAATTGAGGAAATAAATAAGTGAAATGGTGGAAAGGTAATGTGATTTACCGTAGACTTTAGTAAAATGAGGGGAGATAGGGGGGAGGGGGGGGGGGGGGAGAGATGTAACTAATATATATACCTATATTTTTGTGAAAATATATTAAAATATATGCATCGTTACGTGTATTATTCAGTTTAAAAACTAATGTAATCAATTTTATTTTCAGATACAGAATGTTTTTTTTATTATAGATAACATTCAAAAGTTTTATCAACAATACGATAGATGGCGCTGTTTTACATTATTTCTCGATAGGTGGCTCTTTACCTTCGTTTTGGTTATCACAATATCTTATCTTTGTAAATAAACTACAGTTAATAAACAATTGAATATTAACACACAAATAATTAACATTCTTAGCGCAATATTTATCATTATGGGAATGACTTGCAAAAAAGTTGTACAATTTATCACTAGATGGCGATTATTCAAAATGAATTAACACTTCTTTTCTCTAATCATCAATATTTAAATGAACAAACTATATCGTACTACATAATTAATTATGCTGATTCAATAAAAAAGAATTAGCAAATTAAACAAATAAATTAATTATTACTTCGTATTATTGAGAAAATAAAAAAAAGGAAGAAAAATAAAACTTTTGCAGTTGATTAGAGATTTAAAGAATAATTTTGATCTCTTTAATTTTTTGTTACAATTACCTAATTGTATCTTTTGATAGTTTTTTTTAATGACTTTTCATCATGTGTATTTTCATTAATTTCAATAAGAATTTCAAATGCAGTATCAAATTCATGAATGGAATTAGGGAAAGTTGTACTCGGAAAGTTGGTTTTTATGTGTCATAACCCAATCTGACTATTATAAATGATTGATTCATTTTAACACCCATTTACCGAATACTTGAGTTTCCGAAAACTACACTGTTACCCCATGTAGTGTATTTCACAATAATAATTATTATATGTACAGTGAAAAGTAGGAGTCAAAAAAAGCAGGTACGAAATTAAAATCATCTTTAACAAGAAGCATCTTATCTTCCTCTGGTTTTCTTTTGTTAATGCAGACTTTACCAGCTATAACCACATTTTTCGTTAGTTTTCCTATTCCTAATAGTTTTTCTACAGGGTGGTCATAATTAGAGGGTGGTGAAAAAGCTCTTGCGCGAGATATGAAATTGATAAAATATATCAAAATAGCTTTGTTTACCCATTATTCACTTAGTTATAATAAAGAAACAATTGCATATTATGAAGATCTAAAGTAAAATATTCTTTACCAAAAATATCAATTATCCACCATTTTTTCAAAGCATTATTTTTGAGTGCTTTTGACGTTAAATTAGCCTTCAAAAAATCTACATCATGCGTTATTTTTTTTTTAATTGATGCCGATTATCATGTGAGGTGGAGCATTTCCCCCACCCCCAAAAAAAAAAAAAAAAAAATCACATGAGGTTACATCTGAGCTCATCGGAAACCATTCAATGGCCTGACCCATGACAATTACTCGATGTTCAAAAAGTTCACTCAGTCGTTCTTTAACAGCAAGTGTCCTGTACGTGTACTGAGTCACCATCCTTTTTGAAGATGAAACCTACTCTTTTGATAAGCATAATTTGAAATAAGGTTGCGCAAGAGCAATTTCACTACCTTCTTTTTATGACAGAGAATTAAAAAAAATTAAAAATATGATTATAGATATCAAAATTCTGCATTAGCCAATGAAAGGCACACGAAGATACGATGGTTCTTGTTAAAGTTATGGTGATTTTAATTTCGTATCCACTTTTTTGACTCCTACTGTACAAATTCTATGTAGAATTTTTTTTTACGGATTGTGCAGTTTAAACAGTTTTTATTACGGCACATATAGGTAAACTTGATTTGAAAATATAAAAAAATGCGTTAAGGTTGAAAAAAAATATTCCACCTAGTTTAGTTACTAGATGATAATATTTCAAAAGAAATAATTTGGTTCCGTGAAATACCTAAAATGAAATGACAATCTAGACAAGAATTATTTATTCCTGGGATGTTCAGGGAATATCCCAGGACTAAATCCTTCTTGCCTGGGAATCTGGTCCTCCCCATTAGTAACACATCTTTTGATTTGCCTCTAAAGTTGATGTCAAAGTTACTACAAAGAGATGAACTTAGTCAGCTGATGTACAAAGTTACGATGTCAGCCATTAGCAAAAAGTCAGGGGAAACATGGCCCATCATCGCCAGGCTGAAAAACTGAGGCCAAAGTTATTTACTTGCTTGGGATGATGTGAAGGAAATGATTATTATAAATTAGTTGAATTAGTACAGTAGATTTCCTATAATAAAATCCTGTATAATGAATGTAGTGTCCTAAGGAGGAGGTAGCCAAATTGTGAACAAATTTTATTTAGTCTTCCATAAAATGGCCATTAGTCTCAGTAAGCGGATGAACATTTTATGGCAGATTTCTTCTTTACTCAGGACACTACATTCACTATACAGGATAACATTATAGAGGAGTTTTACAGTAATAAGAGTTCAAAAATAGAAAGTAAAGTAAGGAAAGGAAATTAATCACAACATAATATATTCTGTAAATATCTTTTAATTTTTTCTAAAAAAATATACTGAAAAATCCTATTTTTAAGAATAAGTACCTACTTCAATATATTGAATGAATGTTATAATATGTAAATTAACCTGCAGGATAATTAACATTCAACCCATATGTATTAACTAACTGAAATATATTCATTAAGTAAAGATAAATTACATTGATATTTTATTAATGTAAATTTTAGCAATAGACATTCAATAAAAAAGGAGGTTATATTTGTTGGACAATGAAGAATAGTTTCACTTTCTCATAACTTTGGTAAAACGTTAGAAAATAATTAATGATATTTTTTAATGGGTAGTATTGAGAAATGTTTCTGAAGGATATCAAATGACAAATTTTATCTTTAAAAATAAAATTTAAACTCCCTATAAACATGGAAAAACCGGACTGGGCCCCGTAGGCCCGGTCCGGTTTTAAATATTAATGCATTATTTGAAAACTAATTGACTTAAGTTGTTGAAACTTTGTCACTTTCATTGTATATGACGTATTTATTCATCGTATAATTTTCAGTGAAAATAATGCAACAAAGTTTTTTCTATTTTGTTTTGTATTATTTTTAATAAAGTGGGCCTCTGGAGCCCGGATGAAGTACAATCGCTGCAGATGAAGTACAATCGCTGCGGATGAAGTACAATCGCTGCGGATGAAGTACAATCGCTGCAGATGAAGTACAATCGCTGCGGATAAAGTACAATCGCTGCGGATGAAGTACAATCGCTGCGGATGAAGTACAATCGCTGTGGATGAAGTACAATCGCTGCGGATGAAGTACAATCGCTGCGGATGAAGTACAATCGCTGCGGATGAAGTACAATCGCTGCGGATGAAGTACAATCGCTGCGGATAAAGTACAATCGCTGCGGATGAAATACAATCGCTGCAGATGAAGTAAAATCGCTGCGGATGAAGTACAGTCGCTGCGGATGAAGTACAATCGCTGCGGATGAAGTACAATCGCTGCGGATGAAGTACAATAGCTGCGGATGAAGTACAATCGCTGCGGATGAAGTACAATAGCTGCGGATGAAGTACAAGCTGCGGATGAAGTACAATCGCTGCGGATGAAGTACAATCGCTGCGGATGAAGTACAATCGCTGCGGATAAAGTACAATCGCTGCGGATGAAGTACAATCGCTGCGGATAAAGTACAATCGCTGCGGATGAAGTACAATCGCTGCGGATAAAGTACAATCGCTGCGGATGAAATACAATCGCTACAGATGAAGTACAATCGCTGCGGATTAAGTACAATCGCTGCGGATTAAGTACAATCGCTGCGGATGAAGTACAATCGTTGCTGCATCACATTTTTCATCACACTAGTAACATCACTTCTAGGAATATCACCAATTTTTAGTGAAAATTGCAATGTGACGCAACAGCACATGTATTTTTCATGAGAGGTATAAATTTACGCATGATAACAAAATGATACTAAACTAAATAAAAAATGAATATGTTGCATTATTTTCATTGATTTCGCTTAAAAGGTCTTAAACTATAAAAATCGCGTATTTCCAGCAACTCGAACTCTGATCGTTCCGGGGATTTCATTTACAAAAAAAAAAAAAAAAAAAAAAAGAATTATATGAAGTTGGTAAAATAATGCAAAACACATGATTATTTTGCAACATGACTATTTTTTCCATATAAATTATTGAAAAAATTATCAAAAAGGAAAAATTGATAAAGCAGAGAATCAAATTGATCCCAGTTCAAATAGTGTTGAGATTAATTCAATATTATTAACTTGGAAAATTAAAAAAAAGTATAAATGAAAGACATGATTTGCGACCAGGGGAATATTGTAACATCGAACACTTACAATTCTTGGAAAGTTGGGTTTAACAAATTTCAAGAATCAATCTGACATTTAGAAATGAAAAACAATGCCCACTTCCCGAGAACTGCAATGATCCCCTATTCACAGTAACCACAAAGTAATAAAAACACCACAGAGTTATCCGAGAGATGATGGAGACAACTGAGTAGGTTTTCAGGACAAGATCTCCCCTTAGAATTGTCTGTCCACAACAGAGCTGTTAGATCTCACCAAAAGGGAGAGAGTAACTCACCGTAAATCTGTCCGGGAGACTGGCTTCACCACTGTCCCGAATATCCGGAGTCGTTACGGGTCTTCAAATGGTGTTCGGAATCTCCGCGAGATGATATGGTACATCCAGAGTCAATATTCTCCGAGAATCTGTTCAGCATTATTCAGTTGAAGGAAGGGAACAAAGTAGTGAGATACACATTGTGATATTTCATTTACACGCGTGGGAGTGGAACCTAATATTTTAAATTGAGACCTTAGTATGATTTCACTGTCCTTTCTTTTTGAATACCTACTCTCTGTATTGAATAAATAGTAAATTAATAAATTATACACATTCTTATTTTACTTTGCTATATAAAGGTGAATTGATTCACACGATTGAAATTGGTGTTCTTCAATTTAAGATCCATTAACCAACAACATGTAAGCAGAGATGTATAAGTAGATCGAAACAAACACACAAACATCGCGTGGATTTGAAATATTTGTCGATGTGTTGTCGGTGGGATTTGAAAGGAGACAGTCGGTGAATTGCTGTGGTACGTAAGAATGACAAACGATGATGAGAAGAACTGAGAACCTAAAGGAGAGGGGAAAAAGTCTGGTGAGAGGGGAAACAGTCTGGTGAGAGAAGAAATAGTCTGGTGAGAGAGGAAATAGTCTGGTGAGAGGGGAAATAGTCTGGTGAGAGGGGAAACTGTCTGGTGAGAGGGGAAACAGTCTGGTGAGAGAGGAAACAGTCTGGTGAGAGGGGAAATAGTCTGGTGAGAGGGGAAACAGTCTGGTGAGAGGAGAAATAGTCTGGTGAGAGGAGAAATAGTCTGGTGAGAGGGGGAAATAGTCTGGTGAGAGGGGAAATAGTCTGGTGAGAGGGGAAACAGTCTGGTGAGAGGGGAAATAGTCTGGTGAGAGGGGAAACAGTCTGGTGAGAGGGGGAAATAGTCTGGTGAGAGGGGAAATAGTCTGGTGAGAGGGGAAACAGTCTGGTGAGAGGGGAAATAGTCTGGTGAGATGGGAAACAGTTTGGTGAGAGGGAAAATATAGTCTGATGAAAGGGGAAACAGTCTGGTGAGAGAGGAAACAGTCTGGTGAGAGGGGAAATAGTCTGGTGAGAGGGGAAACAGTCTGGTGAGAGGAGAAATAGTCTGGTGAGAGGAGAAATAGTCTGGTGAGTGGGGAAATAGTCTGGTGAGAGGGGAAACAGTCTGGTGAGAGAAGTATCAATATATACACAGTATCGGTAGATATCAATATACACACAGTATCGGTAGATATCAATATACACACAGTATCGGTAGGTATCAATATAAACAGAGTATCGGTAGGTATCAATATACACACCGTATCAGTAGGTATCAATATACACACCGTATCGGTAGGTATCAATATACACACAGTATCGATTGGTATCAATATACACACAGTATCGGTAGGTATCAATATACACAACGTATCAGTAGGTATCAATATACACACAGTATTGATAGATATCAATATACACACCGTATTGGTAGGTATCAATATACACACAGTATCGGTAGATATCAATATACACACCGTATCGGTAGCTATCAATATACACACAGTATCGGTAGGTATCAATATACACACAGTATTGGTAGGTATCAATATACACACCGTATCGGTAGGTATCAATATACACACAGTATCGGTAGGTATCAATATACACAACGTATCAGTAGGTATCAATATACACACAGTATCGGTAGGTATCAATATACACAACGTATCAGTAGATATCAATATACACACCGTATCGGTAGGTATCAATATATACACAGTATCGGTAGATATCAATATACACACACAGTATCGGTAGATATCAATATACACACAGTATCGGTAGGTATCAATATACACAGAGTATCGGTAGGTATCAATATACACATCGTATCAGTAGGTATCAATATACACATCATATCAGTAGGTATCAATATACACATCGTATCAGTAGGTATCAATATACACAACGTATCAGTAGGTATCAATATACACACCGTATCGGTAGGTATCAATATACACACCGTATTGGTAAGTATCAATATACACATCGTATCAGTAGATATCAATATTCACAACGTATCAGTAGGTATCAATATACACACCGTATCGGTAGGTATCAATATACACCCAGTATCAGTAGGTATCAATATACACACCGTATCGGTAGGTATCAATGTACACACAGTATCAGTAGGTATCAATATACACACCGTATCGGTAGGTATCAATATACACACAGTATCGGTAGGTATCAATATACACAACGTATCAGTAGGTATCAATATACACACAGTATTGATAGATATCAATATACACACCGTATCGGTAGGTATCAATATACACACAGTATCGGTAGGTATCAATATACACACAGTATCAGTTGGTATCAATATACACACCGTATCGGTAGGTATCAATATACACACAGTATCGATTGGTATCAATATACACACAGTATCGGTAGGTATCAATATACACAACGTATCAGTAGGTATCAATATACACACAGTATCGGTAGGTATCAATATACACACAGTATCGGTAGGTATCAATATACACAACGTATCAGTAGGTATCAATATACACACAGTATCGGTAGGTATCAATATACACACAGTATCGGTAGGTATCAATATACACACCGTTTCGGTAGGTATCAATATACACACAGTATCGGTAGGTATCAATGTACACAACGTATCAGTAGATATCAATATACACACCGTATCGGTAGGTATCAATATACACACCGTATCGGTAGGTATCAATATACACACCGTATCAGTAGGTATCAATATGCACACCGTATCGGTAGGTATCAATATACACACAGTATCGGTAGGTATCAATATACACAGAGTATCGGTAGGTATCAATATACACATCGTATCAGTAGGTATCAATATACACAACGTATCGGTAGGTATCAATATACACACAGTATCGGTAGGTATAAATATACACACAGTATCGGTAGATATCAATATACACACCGTATCGGTAGATATCAATATACACACAGTATCGGTAGATATCAATATACACACCGTATCGGTAGATATCAATATACACACAGTATCGGTAGGTATCAATATACACACAGTATCGGTAGGTATCAATATACACACCGTATTGGTAGGTATCAATATACACACAGTATCGGTAGGTATCAATATACACAACGTATCAGTAGATATCAATATACACACCGTATCGGTAGGTATCAATATACACAACGTATCAGTAGATATCAATATACACACCGTATCGGTAGGTATCAATATACAGACAGTATCGATTGGTATCAATAAACACACAGTATCGGTAAGTATCAATATACACATCGTATCAGTAGATATCAATATTCACAACGTATCAGTAGGTATCAATATACACACCGTATCGGTAGGTATCAATATACACAACGTATCAGTAGGTATCAATATACACACCGTATCAGTAGGTATCAATATACACACCGTATCGGTAGGTATCAATATACACAACGTATCAGTAGGTATCAATATATACACAGTATCGGTAGATATCAATATACACACAGTATCGGTAGATATCAATATACACACAGTATCGGTAGGTATCAATATACACAGAGTATCGGTAGGTATCAATATACACATCGTATCAGTAGGTATCAATATACACATCATATCAGTAGGTATCAATATACACAGAGTATCAGTAGGTATCAATATACACATCGTATCAGTAGGTATCAATATACACAACGTATCAGTAGGTATCAATATACACATCGTATCGGTAGGTATCAATATACACACCGTATCGGTAGGTATCAATATACACAACGTATCAGTAGGTATGGTATCAATATACACACCGTATCAGTAGGTATCAATATACACATCGTATCAGTAGGTATCAATATACACATCGTATCAGTAGGTATCAATATACACATCGTATCAGTAGGTATCAATATACACACCGTTTCGGTAGGTATCAATATACACACCGTATCGGTAGGTATCAATATACACACCGTATCGGTAGGTATCAATATACACACCGTATCAGTAGGTATCAATATGCACACCGTATCGGTAGGTATCAATATACACACAGTATCGGTAGGTATCAATATACACAGAGTATCGGTAGGTATCAATATACACATCGTATCAGTAGGTATCAATATACACAACGTATCGGTAGGTATCAATATACACACAGTATCGGTAGGTATAAATATACACACAGTATCGGTAGATATCAATATACACACCGTATCGGTAGATATCAATATACACACAGTATCGGTAGGTATCAATATACACACAGTATCGGTAGGTATCAATATACACACAGTATCGGTAAGTATCAATATACACATCGTATCAGTAGATATCAATATACACAACGTATCAGTAGGTATCAATATACACACAGTATCGGTAGGTATCAATATACACAACGTATCAGTAGATATCAATATACACACCGTATCGGTAGGTATCAATATATACACAGTATCGGTAGATATCAATATACACACCGTATCGGTAGGTATCAATATACAGACAGTATCGATTGGTATCAATAAACACACAGTATCGGTAAGTATCAATATACACATCGTATCAGTAGATATCAATATTCACAACGTATCAGTAGGTATCAATATACACACCGTATCGGTAGGTATCAATATACACAACGTATCAGTAGGTATCAATATACACACCGTATCAGTAGGTATCAATATACACACCGTATCGGTAGGTATCAATATACACAACGTATCAGTAGGTATCAATATATACACAGTATCGGTAGATATCAATATACACACAGTATCGGTAGATATCAATATACACACAGTATCGGTAGGGATCAATATACACAGAGTATCGGTAGGTATCAATATACACATCGTATCAGTAGGTATCAATATACACATCATATCAGTAGGTATCAATATACACAGAGTATCAGTAGGTATCAATATACACATCGTATCAGTAGGTATCAATATACACAACGTATCAGTAGGTATCAATATACACATCGTATCGGTAGGTATCAATATACACACCGTATCGGTAGGTATCAATATACACAACGTATCAGTAGGTGTGGTATCAATATACACACCGTATCAGTAGGTATCAATATACACATCGTATCAGTAGGTATCAATATACACATCGTATCAGTAGGTATCAATATACACATCGTATCAG
>CANNZV010003936.1:0-50854 GCA_947561585.1 Caprella mutica | reverse complement strand
CCAGTGAATGATACATTACGATAATACAAGTGAATGATACATTACGATAATACCAGTGAATGATAATTTACGATAATACCAGTGAATGATACATTACAATAATACCAGTGAATGATACATTACAATAATACCAGTGAATGATACATTACAATAATACCAGTGAATGATACATTACAATAATACCAGTGAATGATACATTACAATAATACCAGTGAATGATACATTACAATAATACCAGTGAATGATACATTACAATAATACCAGTGAATGATACATTACAATAATACCAGTGAATGATACATTACAATAATACCAGTGAATGATACATTACGATAATATCAGTGAATGATACATTACGATAATACCAGTGAATGATACATTACGATAATACCAGTGAATGATATATTACAATAATACCAGTGAATGATACAATACGATAATACCAGTGAATGATACATTACGATAATACCAGTGAATGATATATTACGATAATACCAGTGAATGATATATTACTATAATACCAGTGAATGATATATTACGATAATACCAGTGAATGATACATTACAATAATACCAGTGAATGATACATTACAATAATACCAGTGAATGATACATTACAATAATACCAGTGAATGATACATTACGATAATATCAGTGAATGATACATTACGATAATACCAGTGAATGATACATTACGATAATACCAGTGAATGATATATTACAATAATACCAGTGAATGATACAATACGATAATACCAGTGAATGATACATTACGATAATACCAGTGAATGATATATTACGATAATACCAGTGAATGATATATTACTATAATACCAGTGAATGATACATTACAATAATACCAGTGAATGATACATTACAATAATACCAGTGAATGATACATTACAATAATACCAGTGAATGATACATTACAATAATACCAGTGAATGATACATTACAATAATACCAGTGAATGATACATTACAATAATACCAGTGAATGATACATTACGATAATACCAGTGAATGATACATTACAATAATACAAGTGAATGATACATTACGATAATACCAGTGAATGATAATTTACGATAATACCAGTGAATGATACATTACAATAATACCAGTGAATGATACATTACAATAATACCAGTGAATGATACATTACGATAATACCAGTGAATGATAAATTACGATAATACCAGTGAATGATACATTACGATAATACTAGTGAATGATACATTACGATAATGCAAGTGATTGCTACATTACGATTATACCAGTGAGTGATACATTACGATAATACCAGTGAGTGATACATTACGATAATACCAGTGAGAAATACATTGCTATAATACCAGTGAATGATACATTACGATAATACCAGTGAGTGATACATTACGATTATACCAGTGAGTGATACATTACGATAGTACCAGTGAGTGATACATTACGATAATACCAGTGAATGATACATTACAATAATACCAGTGAATGATACTTTACGATAATACCAGTGAATGATACATTACAATAATACCAGTGAATGATACATTACAATAATACCAGTGAATGATACATTACGATAATATCAGTGAATGATACATTACGATAATACCAGTGAATGATACATTACGATAATACCAGTGAATGATATATTACAATAATACCAGTGAATGATACAATACGATAATACCAGTGAATGATACATTACGATAATACCAGTGAATGATATATTACGATAATACCAGTGAATGATATATTACTAAAATACCAGTGAATGATATATTACGATAATACCAGTGAATGATACATTACAATAATACCAGTGAATGATACATTACAATAATACCAGTGAATGATACTTTACAATAATACCAGTAAATGATACATTACGATAATACCAGTGAATGATACATTACGATAATACAAGTGAATGATACATTACGATAATACCAGTGAATGATAATTTACGATAATACCAGTGAATGATACATTACAATAATACCAGTGAATGATACATTACAATAATACCAGTGAATGATACATTACAATAATACCAGTGAATGATACATTACAATAATACCAGTGAATGATACAATACGATAATACCAGTGAATGATACATTACGATAATACCAGTGAATGATATATTACGATAATACCAGTGAATGATACATTACAATAATACCAGTGAATGATACATTACAATAATACCAGTGAATGATACATAACGATAATATCAGTGAATGATACATTACGATAATACCAGTGAATGATACATTACGATAATACCAGTGAATGATACATTACGATAATACCAGTGAATGATACATTACAATAATACCAGTGAATGATACATTACGATAATACCAGTGAATGATACATTACAATAATACCAGTGAATGATACATTACAATAATACCAGTGAATGATACATAACGATAATATCAGTGAATGATACATTACGATAATACCAGTGAATGATACATTACGATAATACCAGTGAATGATACATTACGATAATACAAGTGAATGATACATTACGATAATACCAGTGAATGATAATTTACGATAATACCAGTGAATGATACATTACAATAATACCAGTGAATGATACATTACAATAATACCAGTGAATGATACATTACAATAATACCAGTGAATGATACATTACGATAATACCAGTGAATGATACATTACAATAATACAAGTGAATGATACATTACGATAATACCAGTGAATGATAATTTACGATAATACCAGTGAATGATACATTACAATAATACCAGTGAATGATACATTACAATAATACCAGTGAATGATACAATACGATAATACCAGTGAATGATAAATTACGATAATACCAGTGAATGATACATTACGATAATACTAGTGAATGATACATTACGATAATGCAAGTGATTGCTACATTACGATTATACCAGTGAGTGATACATTACGATAATACCAGTGAATGATACATTACGATAATACCAGTGAGAAATACATTGCTATAATACCAGTGAATGATACATTACGATAATACCAGTGAGTGATACATTACGATTATACCAGTGAGTGATACATTACGATAGTACCAGTGAGTAATACATTACGATAATACCAGTGAATGATACATCACAATAATACCAGTGAATGATACTTTACGATAATACCAGTGAGTGATACATTACAATAATACCAGTGAATGATACATTACAATAATACCAGTGAATGATACATTACGATAATATCAGTGAATGATACATTACGATAATACCAGTGAATGATACATTACGATAATACCAGTGAATGATATATTACAATAATACCAGTGAATGATACAATACGATAATACCAGTGAATGATACATTACAATAATACCAGTGAATGATACAATACGATAATACCAGTGAATGATACATTACAATAATACCAGTGAATGATATAATACAATAATACCAGTGAATGATACATTACGATAATACCAGTGAATGATATATTACAATAATACCAGTGAATGATACAATACGATAATACCAGTGAATGATACATTACGATAATACCAGTGAATGATATATTACGATAATACCAGTGAATGATATATTACTATAATACCAGTGAATGATATATTACGATAATACCAGTGAATGATACATTACAATAATACCAGTGAATGATACATTACAATAATACCAGTGAATGATACGTTACGATAATATCAGTGAATGATACATTACGATAATACCAGTGAATGATACATTACGATAATACCAGTGAATGATATATTACAATAATACTAGTGAATGATACAATACGATAATACCAGTGAATGATACATTACGATAATACCAGTGAATGATATATTACGATAATACCAGTGAATGATATATTACTATAATACCAGTGAATGATATATTACGATAAAACCAGTGAATGATACAATACGATAATACCAGTGAATGATATATTACGATAATACCAGTGAATGATACATTACGATAATACAAGTGAATGATACATTACCATAATACCAGTGAATGATACATTACGATAAAACCAGTGAATGATACATTACAATAATACCAGTGAATGATACATTACTATAATACTAGTGAATGATAAATTACGATAATACC
This sequence comes from Caprella mutica, assembly GCA_947561585.1. NCBI lineage: Eukaryota > Metazoa > Arthropoda > Malacostraca > Amphipoda > Caprellidae > Caprella > Caprella mutica. The sequence continues at coordinate 46,718 of CANNZV010003936.1, read as the reverse complement.
ATTGAATGATAAATTACGATAATACCAGTGAATGATACATTATAATAATACCAGTGAATGATAATTTACGATAATACCAGTGAATGATACATTACAATAATACCAGTGAATGATACATTACAATAATACCAGTGAATGATATATTACTATAATACCAGTGAATGATACATTACGATAATACCAGTGAATGATATATTACAATAATACCAGTGAATGATACATTACGATAATACCAAAGAATGATACATTACGATAATACCAGTGAATGATATATTACGATAATACCAGTGAATGATATATTACTATAATACCAGTGAATGATATATTACGATAATACCAGTGAATGATATATTACTATAATACCAGTGAATGATATATTACGATAATACCTGAGAATGATACATTACGATAATACAAGTGAATGATACATTACGATAATACCAGTGAATGATAATTTACGATAATACCAGTGAATGATACATTACAATAATACCAGTGAATGATACATTACAATAATACCAGTGAATGATACATTACGATAATACCAGTGAATGATAAATTACGATAATACCAGTGAATGATACATTACGATAATACAAGTGAATGATACATTACGATAATGCAAGTGATTGCTACATTACGATTATACCAGTGAGTGATACATTACGATAATACCAGTGAGTGATACATTACGATAATACCAGTGAGAAATACATTGCTATAATACCAGTGAATGATACATTACGATAATACCAGTGAGTGATTCATTACGATTATACCAGTGAGTGATACATTACGATAGTACCAGTGAATGATACATTACGATAATACCAGTGAATGATACATTACAATAATACCAGTGAATGATACATTACAATAATACCAGTGAATGATACATTACGATAATATCAGTGAATAATACATTACGATAATACCAGTGAATGATACATTACGATAATACCAGTGAATGATATATTACAATAATACCAGTGAATGATACAATATGATAATACCAGTGAATGATACATTACGATAATACCAGTGAATGATATATAACGATAATACCAGTGAATGATATATTACTATAATACCAGTGAATGATATATTACGATAATACCAGTGAATGATACATTACAATAATACCAGTGAATGATACATTACAATAATACCAGTGAATGATACATTACAATAATACCAGTGAATGATACATTACGATAATACCAGTGAATGATATATTACGATAATACCAGTGAATGATATATTACTATAATACCAGTGAATGATATATTACGATAATACCAGTGAATGATACATTACAATAATACCAGTGAATGATACATTACAATAATACCAGTGAATGATACATTACAATAATACCAGTGAATGATACATTACGATAATATCAGTGAATGATACATTACGATAATACCAGTGAATGATACATTACGATAATACCAGTGAATGATATATTACAATAATACCAGTGAATGATACAATACGATAATACCAGTGAATGATACATTACGATAATACCAGTGAATGATATATTACGATAATACCAGTGAATTATATATTACTATAATACCAGTGAATGATATATTACGATAATACCAGTGAATGATACATTACAATAATACCAGTGAATGATATATTACTATAATACCAGTGAATGATACATTACGATTATACAAGTGAATGATACATTACGATAATACCAGTGAATGATACATTACGATAAAACCAGTGAATGATACATTACAATAATACCAGTGAATGATACATTACAATAATACTAGTGAATGATAAATTACGATAATACCATTGAATGATAAATTACGATAGTACCAGTGAATGATACATTACAATAATACCAGTGAATGATAATTTACGATAATACCAGTGAATGATACATTACAATAATACCAGTGAATGATACATTACAATAATACCAGTGAATGATATATTACTATAATACCAGTGAATGATACATTACGATAATACCAGTGAATGATATATTACAATAATACCAGTGAATGATACATTACGATAATACCAAAGAATGATACATTTCGATAATACCAGTGAATGATACATTACGATAATACCAAAGAATGATACTTTACGATAATACCAGTGAATGATATATTACGATAATACCAGTGAATGATATATTACTATAATACCAGTGAATGATATATTACGATAATACCAGTGAATGATATATTACTATAATACCAGTGAATGATATATTACGATAATACCAGTGAATGATACATTACGATAATACAAGTGAATGATACATTACGATAATACCAGTGAATGATACATTACGATAATACCAGTGAATGATACATTACAATAATACCAGTGAATGATACATTACGATAATACCAGTGAATGATACATTACGATAATACTAGTGAATGATACATTACGATAATGCAAGTGAATGATACATTACGATAATACTAGTGAATGATACATTACGATAATGCAAGTGATTGCTACATTACGATTATACCAGTGAGTGATACATTACGATAATACCAGTGAGTGATACATTACGATAATACCAGTGAGAAATACATTGCTATAATACCAGTGAATGATACATTACGATAATACCAGTGAGTGATACATTACGATTATACCAGTGAGTGATACATTACGATAGTACCAGTGAGTGATACATTACGATAATACCAGTGAGTGATACATTACGATAATACCAGTTAGAGATACATTACGATAATACCAGTGAATGATACATTACGATAATACCAGTGATTGATACATTACGATAATACCAGTTAGAGATACATTACGATAATACCAGTGAGTGATACATTACGATAATACCAGTGATAAATACATTGCTATAATACCAGTGAATGATACATTACGATAATACCAGTGAGTGATACATTACGATTATACCAGTGAGTGATACATTACGATAGTACCAGTGAGTGATTCATTACGATAATACCAGTGAGTGATACATTACGATAATACCAATTAGAGATACGTTACGATAATACCAGTTAGAGATACATTACGATAATACCAGTGAATGATACATTACGATAATACCAGTGATTGATACATTACGATAATACCAGTTAGAGATACATTACGATAATACCAGTGAGTGATACATTACGATAATACCAGTGAGAAATACATTGCTATAATACCAGTGAATGATACATTACGATAATACCAGTGAGTGATACATTACGATTATACCAGTGAGTGATACATTACGATAGTACCAGTGAGTGATTCATTACGATAATACCAGTGAGTGATACATTACGATAATACCAATTAGAGATACGTTACGATAGTACCAGTGAGTGATACATTACGATAATACCAGTGAGTGATACATTACGATAATACCAGTGAGTGATACGTCAGAAAGGAAATTGTGGCTCCATGAACAAAGTCACCTACCACTGTGGGTGACAATACTCATGGATGCAGGAAAGCTACTCTGCGAATGCAGTCACTTAAAAAGGAATGTGACGAAAAGGTTCACAAGCACCGGTGGATGCACTCACGGATGGAAGAGGAAAATTTGTTTATTAATGATAGTATTGATAAAGGAAGATATTTTTTATTTACTAAGGACATGAACAATTGAATAATGGAAATAATTCGTATAAAAACAATATATAATTTATCATATCAACTATGAGAATAATTAATTTTCTAAAAAAATATTATATGTGGAGTGAATTTTTTATCTTATAATGTATACAATTAATAATTAATCGTACAAAAATAATATACATATTTTATCACCATTTTTAAAGTTAAGAGGCTTGATAATAAATATTTAGGTGGCAATTGTACGCGGGTTTCAATTGTCTGTGGGTGGCAATTGTCCGGTCACGATACAAAACATAGTTTCCATGACTGTTATCTTCTCCAGTAAATTCTCAGCTAGTTTTAAAGGCGGGGAAAAGGTTGTCTGTAGTAACATTCTGACCTCTACCAGAAAAAAGGACTATAGTTTCATAAATTTCCTACTGATAATGATTTCTCTTTGTGCCACTATCTATCTCTTCCAAATGAGGAAATCCATTTTCCAAATATTCATACGTCTGAATCACATGTAACATGAATTGTTACTGAATTACCTGGTTCACCAGCCATGTATTGAGTGAACTGATATAGCGAATTTGTTGAAAAGAGATGCTCATCTATAGTTACGAAACTATTGCCTTATTATTTGTCCATAGTTGTTGCCATAAAAATGTATTTATTTCATCATTTGTGAGCTTTCTCGGCAACATATTTACTGGTTTGGCTGTTTAGACAGTACTTAAATGAGTGTGCAAGTGCTCAACTATTATCACACAAGTATTATGCGACTCTGTTTAGACTTGTCAATTCATTATCTCAATTTGGCAGCACCCAAGTTGACGTCAGAATAAATTTTTTGAGAGCGGGTTAAAATTACCCGTTGGGCTTTGGAGGTAAATGTCTAAATAACTCTTAACAAATTTTGAATTTCTGATGAATATTGACCTCGAACATTCATGAAAAGTTAGTAAATTTCATATATATTGGTGCACTAACATAGAAATCTTACTGAGTCAAAAATAATTTGCGAGTTAAAATGACCCGCCGGTCGACCGTGTGTTAAACTTGAACTTTTTAAAATTAAACTTGAATTATTTCAAATTTAAGTTGAACTATTTTAAATATAACTTGATATATTTAAAATATAACTTGACATATTTCAAATAAAACTTGATTTTTTTAAATTAAACTTGAGTGATTTCAAATTAAAGTTGAACTATTTTAAATATAACGTGACATATTTCAAATTAAATTTGACTTATTTTAAATTAAACTTGAATTGTTTCAAATTGAAATTAAAAAGGTGTAGTAATTATATGATTAATATCGTAGGATTTGTAATTGACAAGTCATTTCATGTTGGTAAATGCCCAGTGTTCGACTACTGCGGGTTATCTGTAATTGAGTGCTAATCCTAGATTAAAAATCAAGATTTAAAATACAAAACTTGCCGTTGAATGTTTAATTATTAATATTCTTAAAGTACTCGACTCGACACATTTACCCAAGCCAACACGGCAAGATACTAATAGGAAGTTGTGACACGAGGCTACTTATAGACAAGGAATTAAATTTAAGAATGCTCTTGTGTGTGGATACAGTCATTTAGATTTCAATGATTTCATTATTTGAGAGATGTATATTTTTTAGTTTTGTCTTTATATATACAAGTTTTTAAATTACTTTAAAAATAATTTGTTTTTATTGAAAAGTTTTCCTTTTTAACATTATTCTATTTCATAATTTTATCGTTTGATACATTATTTTGTTAAAGTACATGTTTCGTAACATTAGAGTGTGTTAATATCCATTTACGAAAATTTGTCGACGAAACGTCTTGTCGACGAAATGTCTGTCGACGAAATGTCTGTCGACGAAATGTCTGTGGGCGAAACGTCTGTCAACCCTCGTAAAATGTTCAATGTTGAGCAATATGTTTCGTATCTCCCGAGACTTTGAAATATGAACATCTGCAGCTAGTTTATTCGCAAAATGAATTGCAAGCCAAGGGTAAAGATATGGTATGTTATTTCAGTAACTCTGATAGAGTAGAAGTGATATTTTAACGTAATTCTTATTTGCTATCACTTATGATAATCTTTATTCTGAAACTGTATGGGACATTTACTTGTAACGAAAACAAATTTTGTAAAATTCAAATAATTTTAAATTTCATTCGAAAAAGTAATTCAAATATTGTTCTTAACATCCGTATACTTTATCATATATCTTGCTATTAATATTAATTATCATCCTATTAGGTATCTGGAATTTATTAAAACATTATTGTACGGAAACTCTTCAGTCATAATTATATATTCTCCTAATTCAGATTGTTTTCAAAAATACAATTAACATTTTGTTATGGAAATTGATACAAAAAAAATTTAAATTAGATTTGGTAAATTAAATGACGGTCTCAATTTCCGTAGATTTGTCAAAAAATAATTTAATTTCTAGAAGTTATTTATCTTCAGGTTAAAGCTGCTTATTTCTATTGATAATCAATTTATTCTTATACAATCTATAATATATTTGATTCTTTTTAATAAAAAGTGAACGATTCTTTATATTATAAGATTCATGTCTATGCTGCCTAGGTATAGTAGCAAATTTCAATTTATCGAATGGTTTCACATTTTCTATCGTATAATAACACTATTCAATATTCATTAATTGTGATTCGTTTAGTTATTTGAATTATTATCCGAGATTTATACAGCTGCCATGGAAACAGATTAGAATATTTTATTAAATTATTCTTTAAATATAGTCTAAAATGTGATACCGTTTGATAAATAAGACTTTCCCTATCACAAGTAGACTTTCCCTATAACAAGTAGACTTTCCCTATCACAAGTAGACTTTCCCTATCACAAGTAGACTTTCCCTATCACAAGTAGACTTTCCCTATCACAAGTAGACTTTCCCTATCACAAGTAGACTTTCCCTATCACAAGTAGACTTTCCCTATCACAAGTAGACTTTCCCTATCACAAGTAGACTTTCCCTATCACAAGTAGACTTTCCCTATCATAAGTAGACTTTCCCTATCACAAGTAGACTTTCCCTATCACAAGTAGACTTTCCCTATCACAAGTAGACTTTCCCTATCACAAGTAGACTTTCCCTATCACAGTTAAGAGACAAGTACCTCTGTCTCTAAGACAGTTAAAAGACAAGTACCTCTGTCTCTAAGACAGTTAAGAGACAAGTACCTCTGTCTCTAAGACAGTTAAGAGACAAGTACCTCTGTCTCTAAGACAGTTTAAGAGACAAGTACCTCTGTCTCTAAGGCAGTTAAGAGACAAGTACCTCTGTCTCTAAGACAGTTAAGAGACAAGTACCTCTGTCTCTAACACAGTTAAGAGACAAGTACCTCTGTCTCTAAGACAGTTAAGAGACAAATACCTCTGTCTCTAAGACAGTTAAGAGACAAATACCTCTGTCTCTAAGACAGTTAATCGGATAACACGGGGAGTATAAGTAGATACCTCAGCACTAAGAAGCTCTCAATGAAGTGGTGCTAGCAGTGAACATCTAAAGTATACAGTAATATATTGTATAAGGTACACCTAAGGAATATTCAAATCTTAATCTGCATATCATATTATGTGAATGGGAAGATTATGAGTTAGCTGAAAACTATGCACAATATCATATAAAGTTATTACTTTATATGATATTAACCCTTCACTGTGAAGTGTGCACTTTATTTACAACTATTAGTGGTTGTTTTAATTCCTCACTGTGCACTTTATATAAAACCATTGGTGGTTGTTTTAACCCTTCACTGTGCACCATATTTACAACATTCGGTTGTTGTTTTAACTCTTCACTCTATATTGAATTTATAACTATTGGGAGGTTATTTTTAACCATGTATTTTCATATATTTTATAGCATTATATATTTTTTATACATTTGCTAGGTATATCAAATTGTGTAATATTATTCTCCACATTTATTATCAGATTACATCATTGTTATATTATTATAACCAACATATATCTATGAAAATCAATTTAATTTATTCAATTTCAGTTCTTGTATAAATTTTGTATTTCAATATCTTTACACTAATTTGTGTTAGAAAATATTCTTTCCAGTCCCTATTTTTTAATTTTCTTTTGACATCAGCGATACGGCCTTTGCTTCCGAAACAGACGTTAGAGCCCTTAGTAAATTAATTGAAAATGTTCCTGCTATCACATTTCTCTAGGTATTTTCTACTTACATTTTAGCCCCAGAAAAAAGTCTTTACATCTGAAACTTGTTTTGCTACATTGGATTTTCTTCTTCAAATTATTTTAACCTTATTTTTTATGAGGATAGTGGCTTTATATTACAAGCGGAATAGGGTATGAAAATACAGTTTCATTTGAGCGTTAAGCATGAAAAATATGTTTATAGGCTCCTCATTTTTTAAATTATAATAATTGCTATTCAGATGGGCAAGATATATTAAATGTTTTTTCAGAACAAAATAATGTATATTTCCAATATAGTGAAATAGTTTTATCTGTATATATTTTATTATAATAAATAATTTAATATATAAATTAATTTATGCGTTAATTTTTGATAAAAATTTAGTTGTTGCATTTGATTTTTCTTCATGAAATTTTTTATGGTAATTTTTTTTTATTTATATATTTTCGTCACAAAAATATATTCATTATTATTCATCTAATACATCACCTATCCATTCCTAAATATGATATAAATATACATCAATTATAACACACACTCAGAGAAATTCTGATGCAGCCAAGTGTTTCGAGTTCACCCTATGACTTTGTCTCTAAAGTGAGACACTTTAGTGCATCAAACTTTAGTTTGTATGCACTAAAGTGCATCAGTTCGATGCACTTTAGTGTCATAGCTGAAAATGACGAAAAAATTATTTTCATCATTTTAGCTAAGGAAAATTTGAGACACTAAAGTGCATCGAACTGATGCACCTTAGTGCATCCACACTAAAGTGCATCGAACTGATTCACTTTAGTGCATCCAAACTATAGTTTGATGAACTAAAGTGTCTCGCTTTAGAGACAAAGTTCTGCTCCCTGCAAAGCCTGGTTTACAACATCATTCAATGCCTCATGTATTGCGTGACGCCCAAAACTGTACCTACAAAACAGGCCATGCAGTCCTCTGACATCCATCCAACTACCACAGCAGCATGAATGAGGTTCATAAGCTCAGGCAATCACTCTGAGAACAATGGCTACCCTCTGGACCTCTGAATCAAGCCTTTTACCTAATGACGGTATGGAAAACTTATTCAACCACTCTTAAGTTTCCTTAAGATATGTGGAAAACAGTAGTACTCTCGCCACCTGATCAACTCTAGCCAACAAACTCTCCATTAATTAATGAACCAGAGGTGTATAGCATACCTACTATTTATTGACTATTGACTATCATACATATTACACCATGCAGAATTCAAATTCTAGTTCACATCAATATTTTTCTGCATAGATTGTTATATCTAAATATATGTGAAAAATACAAAAAAATTGAAAATTAAAAAAAAAATCATATCAATATATTATAGTGTGCATCATGGCTATATTCCGATGTATTAAAAAAGATTATTTTTCTTCCTTATAAAATTTTGAAAATATAGTAAACAGCGCATAAGGTTTTTGAAATATTGTCTCTAAACTGCATAAGTTTCTATCGATATAGTGCTGCAAGCATAATATTCATATGGATATACTTTTTAAGGATAACTCGTCTCCGATTGGTTGGCTAGGAGGAGGAGCCAACTGGGGGTGAAACACTAAACTATTTCCTCCTCTTTGCATATTGTTATGAGTAGAATTGAATTGCATTTCAAATTATAAGAACTTTGAAACTCTCAACATAAATGGCTGTAATGTAGTTTGTTGTATCTGTTAGTTTGTTGTACTGCACACTTCAAGATATTTTAATAAACTGGTAGGTGACACAAGGGTGACACGCCCCCCGTTACACTCATTGGTCTATCACCATAGCCAATCAATCAGTTAGTAACCTTAATAACATTTATCCTAAATAACTAATCCGCAAGGAACAGTACTAATTAAAACTATTGTTTAATGGTACTAATCTTTTAATATCTAGCCTTAGAGGTGCCACCCTTTTTCTAATATGATGAATATTGTGGAGCTCTCATTTAACTCTAAACTGGTGTACGGACAACTGCCATGCGGACAACTACATGTATTATAATTTTATATTTGGTGATTTGTAATGCAATTCTAAACTTAAACTTTCATTAATTGAATTAAATATGAAGTATATTATTATTTTAACCTAAAAATTTAGTATAACTATGTTAATTTTATAGTCTGTAATTGTGAATGAAGAAGCTTATAAATTGAAACTGAAGTAATACTAAATTCATTTTTTTATTACATTTTTTTTACATTGAACCCCTTAAATGATTAAATTGCTGACAAAAAGGTTACAATCTATAGGTACAAAACTTTCTTTTCAAACATTTCAGAATACAAGGAATAGTACAAATACAAGCTGTACACTGTACACTGTACAGGTTAAAATTTCCAGTATGATTTTGCATCTTATTATTTAAAAGATGCGTTCACGCAACACTGGGCATATATGGGTCACGGCCTAATAACTATACGGCCCTATACAGTCTGCTGTTCATTGAAAAAATAGAAGGCTCCCTTCACACTACTTGCGTTTTTCAACGCCGCATTAAAAATACTGCTCATGGCAAAAAGTTTAACTTCAATCAATTTTAACGGAGCACTTCACACTTGCGTTAGAAAAAATGCTGCAATTTTTCTAACGGAAGTGTGAAGGGCTCCGTTAAAATTAATTGCAGCTAAACTATTTGCCATGAGCAGTATTTTCAACGCGGCGTTGAGAAACGCAAGTGTGAAGTGGGCCGAAGGGTAACTTCTACTGGATTTATATACGATGAAAATTAGATTAAATTTAATTAGTTTAGTAAATTACTCTTAATTACGTTCGCATTCTGTAAACGGCGCTGGATGGATGTATATAAAAGGTGGCAAATTATTGTGATATTTTATTATTGTGATAGTTAAGTAGGCCATGTATGAGTGAATTACAATTTTGGTTTGTTACTACATGTAGTAAATTAACAGATTTAGTAATACATATTTCAGTAACAATAATTCTGATATTTTGACACTTAAATATTTATAAGACATGTGATGCAAGGATTTTTGATCAGTGAGAGCTGCAAACAAAGAAATGCTAGAAACACAAAATTAAATTTCGAAGTTACCAAGAGAAGTATTCATTGCAAGAAAATTTTTTAACATAGAAATAAGATAATTACTACTACAGTTTCTAATCCTGAATATAGCAGCAAAGTAATATTCATACAAACAAAAAATATTAAACATTAATTAACCCAGTAGAAAATTATTAAATAATAAGATGCAAAATCATACTCACTCGAAATGTTGACGTGTGCACTTACAGCTTGTGTTTGTACTATTCTCTGTATTTTGAAATATTGGAAAAGAGAGTCTTGCATCTATAGATGTAACCCTTTTTGTCAACCTTGACTATTCAAGGGGCAAAATGGGTTAAACTTTTTCATGCACAATATCGGCCTACGAGTTATAATAATATTAAACCTCGCATTAAATTCAATCCATGAAACGTTAAGCTTACAAGCGCATTACAAATCACTAAGATAAAATTGTAATATATAACATGGCAGTTTTCCGCATGGCATTTAGTCGCATGGCAGTTGTCTGCAATGGCAGTTGCCCGCATGGCAGTTGACCTAGACCCCACCGAACTTATCCAATATAGTAATTAACTGAATGTAATTTAATTCCAAGCTAATAATTCCAATTAAGTAAACTAACCCTTTATGATCTCTAGAACTATAGAGGTTTCTCCAATAAAAAAAAAAAGGTTTTAGGAAATTTCAGTCATGGAAAATTCGGACTAGGAAATTTCGGTCTCAGTTTATAATGGTGTTATTAAAGAATTAGATGTATCGGAGGGGGGGGGGGGGGAGTGCCGACATCAAACCTTTTTCCAGGTCTGTTAACAATTATTAAGTATGCAATACAACAAACTAGCTGATACAGATAACTACACAACGGTCACTTATGTTGAGAGGTCATTTATAATTCTGAGACCTAATTTTCCGAGATCAGAATTTCCGGCCACCAAAAACAACATCCATTAATTGAAACTACAAAATATATTCATATTCTACTATAATAAATTTATAAATAAATAGTTGGCAGTTTTATGTAAGATATGTTCGACGATTAAACGATTGCTCTAATTCCTATAATTAGCAAACATTGTACCAATTATATGAAAGAAAGAAAAGGAAAGAGTTTAGCGTTAAGTGAAGGGATAGGTATCTTTCCTTTCTTTCCCTTCACACTCTCTATCTCTCCCTTCACTCTTTCTCTCATCATTAAATCATTCTCGTGGAATTTAAATCGAAAGGAGAATATTAAATGCAAAGCTTCTTCATTTTTCATGTCACCCGTTACATAATGTTTTCTTTTCACAATTTGCATGTCATTTTCATGTAACAATTTACTTTTTTTATCTTCCTAATTTACATGTCATTTTCATATAACAATTAACATATTGTTTTCTTGTTACAATTTACATGTCATTTTCTTGTCACAATTTACTCATTCATCTCTGCGACTGTAAAAATAAGAATAAAGTTATATTTCGAAGAAAAAATAGATATTCAAATGAGGTGAAAAATTAAAAATGACGTTGAACTGATTTACTTTTTATGGTGGGAAATAAACTGTAATTAAATACCACTTGTTTTGTACTGTTAATTTTTATCACAAACTTATTCTTCTATAATATTCAAATTTAGCTTTTTATTAACTATTTTTCATTGATATTTCTTAAAAGCAGCCGCTAAGGACGACCTTGTAGAAAATGATCATTTTTTCGTCATACACTGCATTGTGTATACTCTATTTTAGTTCAGAATAACAAAGTAACAATGTAATTATGTTCTGTTTGCATTTTTAACTAATAATTAACATTAAACTTTCTCCTATAATGTTTAATGTTTCATAAATTATAACTTTCATAATAAACTCAAAACATATAACGAACAATTATAGATTGAAAATAATATGGAGTCTACGTGAAGTCAAAGAAAAGTGTATCCGTAATGATTTGCTTACAGTTTACTTATATTACTTCAAAAATTAAACTTTACTGATGTTAGTACTTGTAGATATTTTATTATTGGTCTGAGAAGAAAAAAAAAATTGTAAGGTTTGAAAATATCGGAATATTAGAAAACTGTTAATTGAAAAATTATCATCATGCAGTGACTCTTTCTCTGATAGAAACATGTATGAATTGTTTTATATTACGATTCTACATTTTCATTGTTCTTTACCAATTATACTTTACAAAATTTAGAAATATACATCTTTGAATATTCGAATAGAATATTTCCTTACAAATGTATTACATCAATATAACAACACCGTCCGATAGCGACTCAAATTTTTCTTTGCTACCTGGGGCAGCATTCAATAAATTTCAATTCTACAAAGTTAGGCCTCCAGAACATTCCTCGGATCGAATAGATCGTGCATTCGAAATCCATGTATCGAATGTTAGCGAGAGTAAATTGAATTCTCAGATATAGTGTAGCGCTGCAGTTCTTTGCCTTCGAATCGACTCTTCGGATTACAAGAAAAAGAAGACAAATAACTTGCCTAGATGGAAGAAAAAGACACCTAACTTGCCTAGATGGAAGAAAAAGACACTTAGCTTGCCTAGATGGAAGAAAAAGACACTTAACTTGCCTAGATGAAAGAAAAAGACACTTAACTTGCCTAGATGGAAGAAAAAGACACTTAACTTGCCTAGATGGAAGAAAAAGACACTTAACTTGCCAAGATGGAAGAAAAAGACACTTAACTTGCCAAGATGGAAGAAAAAGACACTTAACTTGCCTAGATGAAAGAAAAAGACACTTAACTTGCCTAGATGGAAGAAAAAGACGCTTAACTTGCCTAGATGGAAGAAAAAGACACTTAACTTGCCAAGATGGAAGAAAAAGACAATTAACTTGCCAAGATGGAAGAAAAAGACACTTAACTTGCCAAGATGGAAGAAAAAGACACCTAACTTGCCAAGATGGAAGAAAAAGACACCTAACTTGCCAAGATGGAAGAAAAAGACACTTAACTTGCCTAGATGGAAGAAAAAGACACTTAACTTGCCTAGATGGAAGAAAAAGACACTTAACTCGTCTAGATGGAAGAAAAAGACACTTAACTTGCCGACATGGAAGATTGGCGCCAATGTGATTATTTATGAAGATAAATAACTACGTAAAATAATAACTAAGTAGTAATAATAAAGAGTAATAAAAACGTATTGATACGTTGCGTAGTAATATACGTAGCTAGTAATGAATTGCGTCGTAGTGAATTGTGTAGTATTGCGTTTGCGTACACAACAATTACGTAATTCAAAAATAATATTACATTTCTGGGGTATGCTCTGAATTATCGGATGGTTCCACTTTTTCAATAAAATATGAAAAAAAAAGTTACTTATAATAATGAGTTAAATTACTGCATAATTTTTCAAATGATCGTAAATGTGAACCTGTTTGATAACTGTGATTTTACACTACACTGTAGTACCTAGATTGAAATTAAAATACGGTTATAGAAAATTACATCAGGTCTCCATTTCATTTTCTGTTACCAAACCAAAGTTTTCTCTGTGGGTATGAATGTAGGAAATGAAATTATTATCAATGTCAATATTTATTTCAAAAAATAATTTAAACATAAATTTCAGAGGTTATGTTAACCGCATACAATCCGGTCCAATATATATTTTTATATGCTTTTTAAGTTCTTAAGGGGACTGTCTCACTTTTTTACTTTTTTTTTGTTAGAAGATATGGTTGATTTTCTCAGACTTGATTATACTATAAAAATAGTCAATTTTTTACCTTAGAATTTTTTCAAGTCCCCCCCCCCCCTCCCACCTCGAAAAACCGCAAAATTTAGACTTTTTAAAATCCCTACTCCTTCCTCATTTTTTGGCTTAGAGACATCTGGTTAATTTCATTTTGTTCAGAATTCTGCACTTCACAATAGTACGATCCATTTCATCGAATTAGCGTCCTCAAAAAGAAAATAATAATAAAAATTAAAAAATATTCGATTATTTTAGAGAAATAGAATAAAAACTGATCGTACTTTTGTAGACAACGGAATTCTGAATAAAAAGAAAAAAACCATGTCTATAAGTCAAAAATTGAAGATGGAGTAGGCTTTAGAAGTTGAAAAATGAAAAGTGTTCAGAATGGCCAATTTCTTATTTCGTTATTTTTTCAATTCCCATGATTATTTTTTATAACAGCATTACTATATTGATTACATGAAAAATACTAGATATAAACAAATACTACTTCATAACATACTTTTTATGTTATTTTTGCTTCCCCCAGCCCCTCCCCCCTCCTTTCCCCCTTTCCCCTACCTCCTTCCCCTCCCCTTTTTGAGGCACTAGCAGACAATTTTCATACCTAATTTTTTTACACATGATTTGGGACATTCTAAGGTGTCTTTGATGCAAATTTTTTTTTGTAAAATTATTTCAAATTTCGGTGAGACACTCCCCTTAATACTCTGTATGATACAATGGTACGAATCACTAATCTGATGCTGAGAGAAAAATATTGTACAGTCTTTGTTTTGCTTTCTAATTCAATTTCTACAAACAAATAATGCCTTTTGTTCTTTGTTTAAGATACATTACATTATTTTCTCAAGTATATAAAAGTTTCTATAATAAGTTTCTCCAATTATATAACATTAATTTTATTTACATTTAATCGGGTGACAGACGTCTCGTCGACAGTACTATTCGTCGACATGTTTCGTCGACAGGACATTTCCTTAACAAATTTTCATAAAGGGAATATAAACACACTCAAATGTAACAGAACATGTATTTTAATAGAATAATATATCAAACTAAATTACGTGCACTCGGTAGAGCTCATACCTTCGCTGCCACTTATCCGTTCTTTTACCAAAATCTGATAAACTGGTGATTAGATAGTGACCAATCGACCAATCAAATTTCAGACAATTTGGTTGAAAACTTTTGACCTATTGAGTTATAAATGACTATGACCTTGACCTTTGACCGGGTCGATCAAAAAATTCTACCAGCAGGTCACTGGACATGGACCAATCGTTTCACTAAATTTCAGGCAATTTGGTTGAACACTTTTTCAGTTATGAAAATAACAAGATGATAAATAAATATATAAATAAATACAGTCTATAATACAACCTTTCTGCATTCCACGACGGTGAAGATCAAATTACATAATAGAATAGTTGTAAGAAGGAAATCAATTGAATATATTTCAATCGTTATTCTACTTAAATACTAAACCAGAACTATTCAGCAATTACAAATTATTTTAAGTAATTTAAAAATTGTATGTGGGAGAAAAACCTTTAAAAAATCAAACCAAGCCAAATAATAAAATCATTGACAACTGAAGTACTAAATCCACACACAAAGAACATTCTTAAATTAGATTCTTTGTCTATAAGAATATAATAATGATATAATAGTTCTACAATAGTATATAATGAACTCAAATTTTTCTTTGAGCCTGGAGAAGATTTTTGATATTTATTTTAACATGTTTAAAATTAGAAAATAGGATACCATTCGATAATTCCGAAGTTTTTCTAATTGAAGCCATATATTAGATCAAAGAATAACTTTTTGAGAAAACAATGCTCTAAAGAAACGATAAACATTCAACGGCGAGTGATTTTATTAAAATCTTGCCATTTAATCTAAGAATAAAACCCAATTACCGAACACTCGCAGAAGTCGATTTACTTACTGAAAATTACATGCAATTGTAAAAAGATACTTTTATTTAGGTAGTAAACTTTTTATCAATGATAATTCTGAGTTTGGATATCACAAGCCCGAGAAAGGGATGGAAAGAATACGAGGAGTGATGCTAATTTGTATTGGTAGATGGTACAGTGCTAAGACCTGAAATTTAGAAATAACCAGTCTTACTATTTTATAATGCATAAAAAAAATTAAATCCTATCTATTTTAACAAGGTATTTTAATTTCCTAATATTACAAGCATTTGAATTATTATAGATAAATATATACACGTATACAGGGAGAAAGTAATGAACATTTAAAATAAATTCGTATAATTATTCAGAGAGCGTTTAACTTACCCAGCGTTTAGTTTAGTAGTGCGAGAGTCAGTAACAACGCCGGACACTAGTTGAATTTTATATTTTTATAAGTGACTATGAAATCTGGTAAATTGGTAAGTTTTAGAACATAATGAATATCAATAAGGACATAAGGTTATGGTTAAAAAAAAAGAAATTTTATATTGAAACAAACTAAGTTACCTAAATGACAAAGTTAAGAATATTGGAAATACCTAGGTAGGTAACTAAGAACTAAGGAGAGTACACTGTTAACTAGTTAGGTAGGTATGGAGGATTGTAAGCTACTGACTTGTATAATTATTCTGAACCTATTGTTAATTTGCTTTTGAAGAGTATTGGAATAAGAGCTATAATTATTAAAGAGATTAAAGTAGTTTTAAAAAATAATGAATTATGAAAAATTGTTATAAAAAATTAAATACAAATTTAATGATCGCTGCACAATAAAAAATCAAACAATATAAATCTTATTATCATGAAACGTAAATTATTGAAAGGAAATTGTTTTAATTTGACCCAAGAGTATGAAATCACTTAAAAATAATTTGTAATAATTGAGTAATTTTTATTTACTATTAACCCTAATGAGTTTTACTGTCAGAAACAACGGGAAAGTTTGAATATGGATAAAAAAAAGACATGTCTTATCTATAAAACTACGGTACTGTATTTTTTACAAGTTGTTAGTATATCTACTAAACTAATGTGTACCAAATTTCAAGTAAAAATATTGAATTTATAAGGAGAAATAAATGCATAGGTATATAAGACATTGGCAAGTGAGTGAGCTGAACTATGATTGGGTGGAGTGTGAACCAATCACAGCTTGCGCATGTGTCTCTAATCCATAAAAACGTGGACAAATTCTTGCGTATTGGCTAACCAAACTATAATTCTACGTTGCCACACGTCACCAAAGTAAATTGAGTTCCATAATTTACGTGATTTACGCTGATATACGCCGACACATAAATATTTTTTAACTTTTAAATACAAAAATATAGTTGGTATTTGTGTAGGAACAAAATTGAGAGAGGCCAGTAAATTTAAAGGAATGAAGTAATTTAAGAAAGATGTGCCTAGAAAACCCACGTCAAACTCATTAGGGTGAAAGTAGAAAAACGACTTAAATTTATTTAATTGTTTTCCTCCTTACCATTATTTTATTTTGTAATTTGATCGTTTGATATACTATTCTGTTAAAGTATATGTTTTGTAACATTTTAGTGGGTCAATATTCCCTTTAAGAAAATGTGTCGATGAAACGTCATGTCGACAAAACGTCCTGTCGTTGAAACGTCCTGTCGACAAAATGTCTGCCGTAGAAACGTATGCTCAGTGCACACCCTGTAATGTACCTTAAATTTGAATATTTAATATTTAATTAATTATGCCTACCATGCTGGCATTCAAGACAAACGGAGTGCATTCTTTCTTACGAACTGAAAGTTAGCAATTCGGAAGGAAAAAAGATGCTTTGTACAATTTTGATTATAGAAAATTTCAAAATCATAAAAAAATAAAAATCTGCTACTAAATTAGATGGGATTTGTAGCAAACTGATGGGAAACCTCATAGAGTAAAGCAATAAGAAATTGATTGGCGGGGACGTTTAAAGTTACTTTGGGATTCGATATTTATAATGGCAAAATATCTATTAATCATCAGATAAACGTTGAGAAAACTTATGATTAGATTTCTTTTTCGAAAACTCGAATAATAAAATACCTTCAACATTGAGTTTAAAATACCACTAAAAAATATGGATATTTCGTTGAGTATAAATAATTTCAATCTCGCTATAAAAATATCACCGATATTTTAAGCTACGAAGGATAGCGCTAGGGTTATGCTCTTCTACTTAGATGACTTAGATTTTTGAAATTGTTAATTATATAATCTCTTCATTTTCCTCTACCATTCATGATTGAAAATACCGATACTCGTCTCTATTTACCTGGCCGGCTGTATTTAAGGAGTAGCTTTTATGCATCTATGAGTTTTTCACCAACTGGTGGTATTTGCCTTTTGTTAATAGAGCTATTTTCCTTTCTGACTGCTACTTCAAAGTCTCTTGTAATGTTAATGCTATACTTGTCTCTTAAATAGAATATATTAACTGGAAGAAAATTAAGTTGTCAACAAAATAGGGTATATTTAAATTTATCGAACAGTTCTATATAAGGGATCACTTTATGAGAAAAACTTTAATTTTTAATTTTATTTTTTTGGTGAATAAGATGATTAATTAATAATTTTATTCTCATATGATCAAAAATGTGGAACCGTTCGTTAATTCAGTCCTTATTCCAGTTCACAAGAACTCTTAGAATTGTGTAATTAAATTGTTATTCATAATTTTAATGGTCCCCCAGCTACACTCTATTTTTTCGTTACTCTATTTATTAGAACTAAAGTTACTGATTATAAAACTACAAGCCATGTTATTATTTTGCTTCTATATGTTTATTTATATAAGTAATTTAAGTTATTCGTATGATTTTTCTTCTTCCCTCCGAATTTCAAAAGTATAAAAATGAAGTGGTTCTTCCAACAAATTCGAAACAATAATCAAGTTGATAGATATTATAAATGGCTGCCCATACCGTTACCTAAATATCATTACCCTAAAAAAACATTAGGTTCATTAAATACAATTAAGTACCTAATTTAAATTAAATTGACGATGATACGAGATAGAGTTCGTACCACTTCATTGTTCTTCTATTCAATCAAAGAGAAACTTAGAAAGTCGGACAGTGTCACAGTGAAGGTTGAGTGTGAATATTTCTTAAAATAACAAAACAAATTACGAGTGAATACTTAATCAATATCATCTCTGTTAACTGCGATATGTTTTATAACCTTAGCTCTACAAATTTATAGCATTTCCATAAACTTTTCAATTTAGAGTTGAGAGGACCTGTAAGATGCATGCGGCTGGAGAAAATGAATCTAGCAGTTAATAAGGAGAACTAAATACATTATACGGAGTTAAGAAGTAAAGTTCCGAGTCTTAGTTATTAAGCGGTTAAATAAGATGAGAAATGGTGTACATTAACCAATTGCATTTCACCTTTGAAGTACCTATGTGAATCTGTTAAATAATAAAGTTCTGGAGTGAAATATATTGGGATCCGGAAAATTGATCGAAAGCAATTGACCGAAAAAAATTGATCGAAAGCAATTTATCGAATGGAAAATTGATCGAATGGAAAATTGATCGAATAAAAAATTGATAGAAAGGAAAATTGGTCGAATGGAAAATTGATCGAAAGGAAAATTGATCGAAAGAAAAATTGGTCGAATGGAAAATTTACACTAAGTGACAATGATAACTAAAACCATGGATTACCAGGGAAATTTACTTGCAATATTTTACAGCTAGTAGATCTTGTTACCATGATTTATATTTAATAATGATAATTTATATAACAATATTAATAATTTATGTATAACATTTCTTCAATCAACTGTTTTTCTATAACAAAGAATTATATGCTTTGAAATATATTATAATATGAAGAACTTTAAGTTTTCTTAGTTCTAGAATAGAGGTAGTTCTAGATAACTTGTGAAATGAAAGTTAAATAATTAATTTATTAATTTAGTATAGGTTTAACCGTTTATCGTCGGAACCAAAAGCCAAATCACTGACGGCAAAATGGAATTAAATACAAGAGATAGGAAGAAGCAGTCAGAAAGGAAAGTGGATTCATGAACAAAGTCACTTAACACCGTCGGTGGCAATGCTCATGGATACAGAAAAACTTCTCTGTGAGTGCAGTCACTTACCAAGGAATGTAACATAAATTGACACTAAGCACCGGTTGCTGCACTCACAGATGGAAGAAAAAATGAAGCTGATCTATTCGATCAAATTTCCTTTCGATCAATTGTTGTGCAATCAATTTTCCTTTCGATCAATTTTCCATTCGACCAATTGCTTTCGATAAATTGTTTTCGGTCAATTACTTTCGATCAATTTTCCTAGACCCAAATAAATTCATCTCAAGAACTTTGTTATCAAAGAAAACACGTTTGTTTGTTGTAAAGGAAAACACTGCCGCTCTTAATATATCAAAAGGCTTAGAAATGTTACAGTGAATTTATGAACAAAGGAAACGTGTATGCAATACAGTTTGGTGGTTCTACTTAAAGTGACACTGTAAAACAAACACGTCCTTTTGACGTTAGGAAATGATAAGAAACAACTTCAGAATATTAAACATGAAAGGTAGAATTTGTATAGTGCAGACATTCTTTTGGAGATAATGAATGAACTGTAGATAACAATTTTAGAAGCTTTAAAAAGGTGCGTTTGAGAGTATTTGATTAGGTAGGTGTTCACATATAAGACTAATTTCTTTTCTGTTCACATTATGTATGTATATTAATTTATATGTTAATGTTAATAGATAATTCTAATTATGATATTAAAACAGTTGTATATCTATGTTCATGGTCATAATTTGATATTCATATATCACACAGAATATTTTTTAATATCACTCACTAATTATTGTTCAACAACTTCATCGTAAAGATTAACTCATCATGAATGAAGTTACGTCCAAACTGTAACAGGGTGATGTTACGTCCAAACTGTAACAGGTTGAAGTTACGTCCAAACTGTAACAGGGTGAAGTTACGTCCAAACTATAACAGCGTGAAGTTACGTCCAAAATGTAACGGTAATGATTCATTATTTTTAATTAATTTCATTTGATATCATAAATGATAAAGATATTCGTGAATATTGTAAATTATTTAAAATACAGATGAAGAAATATTGCATTTAATTAGTCTGTACTATTTCACAATCATTTTTCTTTTTATTTATTTCAAATTCTGCTGTTGTTTAGTGTTCTTCTACCACTTTCTCTTCAATGTACATATTAATCAAATTCAACACCAGAGAATCGAATTCAGAAAATAATAATAACCAGAGAATAAAGTAGGAATTTATTACGAAAATAGAGATTACCAGCCAGTTGTTAGACAACAGAAAATACATGTCAGGTTTTTGACAACAGAGTATACCAGTCAGTTGTTTGACAGCAGAGAATAGCAGCCAGTTGTTTGACAACAGAGTATTCCAGTCAGTTGTTTGACAACAGAGAATACCAGTCAGTTGTTTGACAACAGAAAATACCAGCCAGGTTTTGACAACATAATACACCAGTCAGTTGTTTGAAAACAGAGAATACAAGTCAGTTGTTTGACAACAGAGAATACCAGTCAGGTTTTTGACAACAGAGAATACAAGTAAGTTGTTTGACAACAGAAAATACCAGCCAGTTGTTTGACAACAGAAAATACAAGTAGTTTGACAACAGAAAATACCTGTCAGGTTTTTGACAACAGAGAATACCAATCAGTTGTTTGACAACAAAGAATACCAGCCAGTTGTTTGAGAACAGAGAATACCAGCCAGTTGTTTGACAAAAGAGAATACCAGCCAGTTGTTTGACAACAAAGAATACCAGCCAGTTGTTTGACAACAGAGTTTACCAGGCAACTATTAATCAATCTAATTCGAAATTATTCGTTCAAAAGTGAATAGAAACTATTAACGATTTTAGATATATTTAAAATTTGATCAGAAGGTAACAAAATCAGAATAACCCGGCAATATCTCTTAAAAATTTTCTTTGGAATTAAGTATAGAACTTGTATAAAGAGCAGGGAAAAAATTGACCGCTATAAGACACATGCCTCTCCTACAACGACTTTTATGACTTATATGGCTTAACATTTCTTTATTCAGCTACCAAGTATGTGATCATAATATTTATTATTTTCAGAGGTATTGCAATTTACCATCAACAGTTAATGTATTGATTTTCAGACATTTGATTTAGCAAGCCTTTTCCTATACAATTTCTTTGATTAGAAAAATTTAATAGAAATATTAAAAAGGTGTAACTAATTATCTGAACTGTTAGACTTGACAGGTGAGCAGAAATTCTGTGCTGTCGAAGAAGACACAGTAACAAGTGATCGTTTTTTCTATTTTGTATTCATTTTGACCGAACGCAAAAATAAGAATTAGGAAATCAAATCATTTATTTATATATTGTGTTCTGTGGAATTAAAGATGATTAATTATGTTAGGCATATTTATAGTTTGCATCTACATAGATATATGTAAGTGACGTTAAAATATATCACCCTTATTAGGATTTAATGTGTGTAACCGCATTTCTTTGATATGTTGTTAAATAAAACTTGCGAAGTTTGAATCGTTAACAGAAGTGTAGTGGCAACACTGAAGGTATTTATGGTTTATCAGTTATACCTGGCGGAATAAGCATATTCCCTCCACTTGATCTCAACATAAGGGAAAAATGAAAACTATGGTTATGAACTGAAATTTATTTATAGTCCAAGAAAAAAAGATGAAAATTTTATATCACTGGATGAATCGAAGAAGCTAATTATAATACTAATAATTCTAATTAGAAAAGAATTAATAAAAAAACGATATTAGTAAGAAAGTAAATTATACACAAATAAACTACTAAACTATCGAAGGGTTAATTGGAACTAACATGAAACAAAAAAATAAAAATATAACTAAATGATAAACGAAAAGTTAAGTTAACAAATAAGTAATGCAGTCAAACAAAGCATAAGACAAAATATAGTAATTAGTCAAATCGTCAGGGTCAGTCAAGCAGTCACAAGAAAAATAATTAAAAGTATAACTGAATATGAAGAAATCATTAACTTAATAGAAATAAACAAAAATTAGGAAATATACAGGGGTTGAAGTTCAAATGTTTACGAAACTCCATGCATGTGGGGGTTTACCTACAGGGAAAGGAGCAGGTGAAGTCCTTAGACGTGGAGTCTAAATTAGAAGTGTGGGGGGGGGGGGGGGGCTTGAGCAGTTGAACAACCAGTTGCTAGTCCGTACGTTGACCGTACAGTGAATTGACACCGCAGCAGCGATGTGACACCGCAGCAGCGATTTGACACCGCAGCAGCGATTTGACACCGCAGCAGCGATTTGACAGCGCAACAGTGATTAGAACTAGAGGGAAACCGCCGTCCAATATCAAAGTCGTGGATCCGATCAAGGGTGGAAGGGAAATCCACACTCCAAGTCAGGGGGCTTGATCAAGGAGCTGACAAAGAAAAAACACCAAAAATTAATCTACGAAATAGTAACCTCATAAATATTCAGGTTCAAATATTAAAAACCATCAGACGTTTGAAAAAGTCAATTTCATGGAGGGATAATGAGCACTTACATTGCTGCTATAAAAAGTACTACTTGAACTATGCAGTCACACAATAACGGTATATTGATCTGTGAATCACCTTCCGTATAAGCAACAATGATCAAATTACTAAACAAAACACGTTACCAAATATGAACATTTAACTGGAACAAACGGAAATAATTAAATTACACGGATTTTTCTATATACCACGCACACTCCCTTCACTAACACTAGTCACAAAATGTTGACTCACTATTAATTTTAGTTTTCCTAACTGAAAAATACAGTCTATGTTAAATGAGCGGCAATGCCTATAAGTTACATCACCTGGTTAGGAATGTAGTTTTGGGGAAAATTTAGTTGACGAATGGTCACATCAAAAAATAAGAAATAAAAATACACCTATTTTTTATTAAAATTAAGATACCGATTATTACACTCCTCCTCACTTGACCCATTAGTCCGCCATAAAATTTTACTTCCTCCTGGAGTACTCCAAAGTACGCGGCTGAACCCATAGATGCTCTTCAGCAGGTCCTCTAGATCGAGTAAGACGTCTTCCGCTAGCAGCATCTATGGGGAGCTCAGAGTTATTAGCTTTGGAGGCAACACCCCCGTCTACATTTAGAGGTGCAGGTCGATACAAGTCTTCTATGCGTCTAAGGGTTGACAAAGGAACTAATGTACGGAAAACTGGTAATGTACCAGCCAAATCCAAAGCAGCCAAACCTCTGTCAAACCAGTGAACGTAAGAAGATACGTCTTTGCAAGAAATACCTAATTTATCCAAGCTACAACTTAATCCTATTCTAGGCTTAGGCTGCCTAACAACCAGAACATCTTTATAAGGTGCATTAGCTACTGGAGAGGATACCTCTTCGACACTGTCACTGAAGGTAGATTCTTCTGTAGTGTCCAAATCTACAAAAGTCAAAACAGTACCTAGACTTTTAGAAGAGTTTTCTACAGGCTTCTGCCCTACATCAAGCATGTCCCAAAACGTCGGACTATCCGCTAATAATGACCAACTAAATACATCCGAATTAGAATCAGTTTCGTTTAAAGGACGATTAGAATCAGCAATAGAATTACTTGAGAAACTATATTCTCTTTCAACATCTATGATACCTTTAGAATAATCAGTCAGATTCCCACGAACTTGTTCATGAACATCAGGATTACGGTTACCCAAATATAACTCATCTCCGAGACCATCATCACTCGAACAAGTTCCGTCAGAAGACCAACTTGAATTGTAGAGACCAAGAAGAACCGGGGTAGAGATTTCAGGTGCAAGGGAACACAGTTGTTCATCTTCTTCGCTGCATTCCACAGAGGAATCATTGTTCATTTCGAAGTCATTTGCAATGTCGCTGACAAATCTGAAATATGAAGGGTGTTCCAGTAAGTAACGAGGAGGTTTAAAATACCTTCGTAGTTGTGTATGGTGGACCTTATGTTCAGTTTTATTAATACAATGGGTTACCACATAAGTTACCTTTTTTGATTGACAGTTACTACCTGGTAAGGCCCATCGTACCTATCTCCCAACTTGTCGGAAACATTTCTTCCAACAACAACCACTCTGCGTAAGACCAGTTGTGCTACTCTGAAAGGTTTAAAAGAAGGATTACCTTGCTTCCAATACTGTTGTTCATCAGAATGAACAGGGATCCCAGGTGAAGACGAATGTTCTCTTCCCAAAAGGTACTGGGAAGGGGTAATATTCAATTCTGAATGAACCGAGGAGTTATACATGATAACAATGCGAGAGATAAATTCATCCCAATTGTGCCTCTCAGCACCAACACTACGCAACAATTCTATAATTGTGCGGTTTGTTCGTTCACACAAACCATTTCCTTGGGGTCGATATGCAGTAGTGCGAACATGAACAACAGAAAACTTATATAACAAATCGTTAAATAACTTGGAGCGAAATTCAGGACCATTATCGGTAAGAATCTTATCTGGAAGTCTAGCAAGAGTAGGTAAGACTCTTACCTCTAATGCAGATGTTACCATTGCGGCAGTCTTATTTGAAAGAGGCACCACGTTCAACCATTTAGAGTTGTGGTCGACAGTTACCAAACAACAATTGTTGCCTTTTCTGGTTCGTGGAAGACTAATCAAGTCCATCGTCAACAGCTCAAAAGGGACCTGGGTTTGGACCTTTAACATAGGAGGCTGAGGACTTCCGGCCACCTTGACACGCTGACATTGGTCACACGTGCGAGTAACATCGGCTGCAACACTAACCATCCCTGGATGCCATAAGTGTTCAGAGAGAGCGGCTATCAGCTTCTGCCGACCGAGAAGTACTCTCTTGTAGTGGAACAGCAAGGCAATTTCAACCATAAAACTGAAAGTAACTACAGGAATTAGGATTTCATTTGGTACGTAATAAAGAATACCGTCCACTACTCTTAACTTGTTCCTGTAATACCTGTATTTCTTTATCATAACCGGCCATCGGTCATCATGTCCATTCTCTACCTTACGTCTGACCTGCGACAACTGACTATTCTTTTGCAATTCACGTAATTCACCTTCATCAATAAACAAATTAGTCTGAGTCAAGCATAAGACATCAATATTAGAGGAAGAAAAAGAATGACAATTAGTATCTAGACCCGGTGTAGGTAGTGATGACATATTAAGCACAGCTCTGCCAGCAGTAACTGTCAAAGCAGAAAAGTCCAAATTAAATTTGTATGTTTCCATCAAATATGCACCGAAAACAAAACAAAAGCTCATACAAGAGTCTTCTACAACAGCAAATTCATGTTCCACATCACACGAACGTAAGTTAATTACCAGAGTGGTCTTACCTATAACTGGATTTCTTCCTGCTCCAATTCCAATTATATCCAACCCTGCGGCATTTCTCAAGACAGCACCTAGGTTAGCCACAACACTACTTTGTACACAGCTCACCTGTGCTCCGGTGTCTAACAATACACAAACACTTTCCTGACTGAGCTGGACAAGGATAGTGGCCTCATGAGTACGTGGATGCTTTAAGCACCAAGAAGTGCAAGACTCCTTTTCCAGCACTTCATATCCTAAGAAACTTCCACCAGTCATCAAGTCAACGTCCACCGCTTCTTCTTCAGGTTCGGGCACTTGATTCAGACGAGATATTGACGGAGTGATGGGAATACCTGGAACTTTATAGTTGATAGTCTCCATCAAAGGGTTAAAATGTACCCCTGCTAAGCACTGCAAATGGATCCTGGGAGACTCCAAAGAAGTATCTGAAATGGGAGACACGTGAATAACAGGGAAATTACTTCCTACGTGCACGAAAACAACACACCTAAACAAATGTGCAAACGCCATCATTATCTCATCACAGAGAAGTTGACCAGGTTCCATCATTAATCTCAATCTGCGTGACAACGTTTTGTCCTTCCGTAAAAGATACCCTTCGGTACCCCGCGTCAACTCTTGGACCAGAACTTCACGCAAATCATTCACTGTACCTGGTAGTGCTATAGTAAACTGTTGAAAGCTAGCAGCTAACATGAGACTTTCAACCAGAGAATCGCCGCCGCCAGGTACAGGCTTTGCTAACAATAGCCCATCAGGGAGATTACCATAATCATGAGCATCGACTTCATCCGGGGGACTCAAATTCTCCATTCTTGAAAGCGCGTCAGCAGCAGCATTCGCTCTACCAGGAGTATACTTTATGACGAAGTTATACTCGCTTAGCTCCCTCAAAGTCCTTGCCAGTCTCATGTTTACGATCTGCCAATTATATAGATGTATCAGAGGACGATGGTCAGTGTGAATTACGAATTCAATACCAAATATAAAAGGCCTAAAGGTTTTCACAGCCCACCTTATGGCAGCCAATTCTCTCTCTAAAGTACTATACCTTAGTTCAGTTTCATTGAACGCTACAGACGCATACGCAATAATCCTGAAATTATCATTCTGAACTTGAGCAAGACATGATCCAATACCGTACCCTGACGCATCTGTATAAACCAGAAGTGGCTGTGCTTCTTCACTATAGTCCGGATATGCCAACGTCACCTCCTTAACCATCAATTCCTTGAGCGAATTGAACGCGGCATCCATCTCGTCAGTCCACTCTATATTTCCTTTCTTTTTACCATTTCCCCCTGTCGCTTGACTCAGAGGACGCATGACCAGAGAACAATTTGGTATGAACTTCCTTTGGAAGTTAAGCAGCCCCAAAAACTCTTAGCTGAGTTTTTGTCTTCGGTTGGGGAAAATTCGCAACCGTTCGAACATAAGAATCAGGTTTACTCACCCCGTCCACACTGATAACGTGGCCTAAAAACTCCAGTTTTACAAAACAACTTACATTTTGACAAGTTCAGCATGACTCCATGATTCTCCAATGTCCGCAATACCTTATCACAGAGTTCAAGATGCTCCTGGTAGCTGTTGCCCATTATCAGAACATCATCGATGTATACCACAACTTTTCTCCACGAAAACCCACTTAAGACTCTTTGCATCGTCCGTTGGAAGGCTGAAGGCGCATTCTTCAGTCCAAAGGACAACCTCTTGAACTGCCAATGCCGACGAGGAGTAGAGAATGCTGTATACTGACGTGACTCTACATCAAGGGGAACCTGATAGTAGCCCTTGATCATATCAAGGGTAGTGAAATACTTAACACCATGAAGTCCGAAAACAGCATCACTCAGATTCGGCAAAGGGAACTTATCTGGACGGGTGACTTCATTTAGCTTCCAATAGTCGACACAAAGTCTTATCGTTCCATCCTTTTTCCGGATAGGAACCACTGGACTCGACCAACCTGATTGACTCGGCTCAATAATGTCCAGAAGCTCAAGTTCTCTACACTGTGCATCGATCTCTTCTGTGACCTTTTCAGGAAATCTTCTGGGACGTTGATAAATGGGGTTATAGTCTGTTAATTCTAGTTTATGAGGAGAGATTGCGTTCAGCTTACCAACGCTTCCATTGTTACCAAACACAGCTTTATGACTTCGAAGTAGGGAAAGGATGGCAGACTTCTCTTCCTCTGACAGATGACTCTGTAACTCCACAGAACTGAAGTCCTCCTCCCCACTAGTCCTTTCTTCAGGGGGTTCCATCTTAACGACGTTCGCATGCCGCAGCTGTCGAATCTCATCTTCGCACACGGTCGAAGAAATGGTTCCTATTATTTTAGAAGGTATAACAAACTCCGATCTTGTTCCGTTATTCATAAGAATAACTGATGGGGATGATACAGAATCAGAAACAAAACCGCCAACCAACTGAACATAAGAAGATGAGCTCAACTCATCTACGAACATGACTTCACTCTTACCTCCACTGCAGTCGCAAGTACCATCAACGCCACCAGGGAAGGTCCAACAAACATTTACCTTGGCAGAATCTCCTGCTCTCAATGTCACGGGTTCCGACACTGCCACCGGAATAGCAGACCACAGCACCCTGCAACCTCCATTCCTGTCAACAAAACAATCCCATATAGTTCCACAATTAAATAATTTGGAAATTTTCCTATTATGCAAGTCTAAAATAAGTTCATTCTGTTTAAGGCACGATATCCCTAAAATAATGAGGTTTGCTACATGATCCTCCTTCATGACCAAAAATTTGCAAGTTTCCAAATAAATGCCATGCAATTTTATAGAAAGATTTACCTCACCCAATGCTGCAACCATTCCGTGCAGTCCAAAACCTTTTATGTTAACACCGCTTGTTGGCGTATAACTGATGCCAGCTGCTAACAACACGCTCTCCGGTACCATATTCACTTGCGCACCGGTGTCGAACAGCGCTCGGTGCTTTAATCCACGTAAGTCGACCTGAGTAACCAGTCTATTTTCGAAGGGCTTGCCGGTCAATGCTATGTTACGATGATCAGATGTATCGTTCGAGGTACAATCAGAATCCTCTGTTTGCACTGCTGTAGTATCTCCGCAAGTCGAAGAGGCTGCTGTCTCCAATACAGGCATTTCAGGTTCACCTGAGAATTCAATACAATCCTTATCTGGAAATCTCTCAATTGGGAGAGAATTTGGGATAGTGAGCGGGGAATAACTCTTATGCTCCAAGGTTGACTCACTTGGCTTGGAGCCAATTAGTTTAATGAAGGGAAAGCCGTATAATCAGACCTCCGCTGGTTAACTTCAGTACCATCAACTTCAAATCTATTTCGTACCTTCGGGCATCCCGACATCCAGTGTTCATCACTGCCACAAGTCAAACACTTCTTTTGTTTCGCCCAGCACCTGTCTTTGGTATGTCCTTCCTTCTCGCACCAGTCGCAAAGCAAGTCTTTCCTCCGTCGCCGAACTCCTTCCGATGTGCCACGTGCTCCTCCTGGCGGTGAATTCTTTCTCTTGGGAGACTTCTTCTCATCTTCCCTCCGAGGAAGATTCCCCGATTGAAGTCCATCTTCCTTCCTCCTGAAAGTCTGATTCCTGAATCTGCGAGTGTCAATCGGTTTCCGAGGTGACCCTTCAGGTTGTTGATTCAGGCCCATGAAGAAAGGAACAATATCATTCTGCTGGGCTACCTCTCTAGCTGCACTCCTCTTCCGATCATATTGCTCCGCCAACTTCTTCCACTGTTTCCAAGATAAATTAGTGTCACTGGTGACGCTGAAAATTGTCTCTGCGTTATCAATCTGAAGAACCAAGGATTTAGGTGCAGTCTTCCTAAATTTATTCTTCAACTGATGCTCAAGTTCAGATGGGGAATCCTTAAATGCATTAGCAGCTAGCTGTTCAATATACAAACAGTAGATTCCACACGTGTCTTCTGAAACCATAGTGGCATCGAAGAACTTCTTCTGGTGAGTTTCCCTCATGTCTGATAGCTGAGACTCGTACCAGCTAAGAAGTTTCGGTTTGAGGTTACTGAATTTCATGTTTGATCCATTAAGTGCTCTGAAAGCAGCCTTCGCAGAGCCCCCGAGAAAACCTTGAAGATGGGAAGCCTTTTCTATTTCTGTTCCATCGTACTTTGCGTCAAAATATCTTTCATAATTCTTAAGAAACTTATGAAGCGAGGTCGAACTAGACGAAGTAAAAGGAACTGGGGCTAGCACCTCTTTCTTCCGACCAAGTTCACGGAGTGCTTTGAGTAAGAGAGTTTCTTCATTATCTGCATGACTGCCCGAACTCCGACCATGCTTAGTGAAGCGCCTACTGACCGCTGAATCGTCACTTGAAGAAGAAGAATTGATACATTCAGGCAACCATTTCTTGGTTTGGCGTTTTGTCCTAAAGTAACTCTCATCATGATTACCTGCAGGTGGTTCAGCCAAGGCGGATTTCCTGATTGGGGACAGAGGAGGAGCAGAGAATGGTACTGACGCACTCTTCTTACAGTCAACTTGAGGTTCTCTATATGGAGTCGATGTCCATCCTTCACTGCTCATCATGTGCTCGAACACATCTCTCCACCAAGCAAACTGATGACGAACTGGGAAATAACACCCATTTGCATCCAAAGGCTCCGCCGTATTCCTGGACAACAACTTTCCAATGAAACTCATTCGATAACTTTCTCCAGTCAAGTTTTTACCTGGTACAGGTAACAATATATTTTTAAATACATCAATACAGGAGAGAGTATTAGCCTAATCTGGTAATTCTACAAAATCTCCATTCAAGAACCTGCTATGTATTTCCGGACGTGAAAACTGGCTAAACATTCCCTGAATTCTTACCAGAGCTCTCAAGACTGTCTCCTGCTCCACCACCCGTTTCTGCAGTTCCTCAGAAAGTGCTCGCCTGTCATTCTTCAGAGTTTTCACCTCCTCATTACTCAGACGGAGAGCTTCTGCCATCTCCTGTAAAGATTGAGTAACTTGGTCCGCCGCGGACGGAGGTTGGTTAGGTTTATCCTCTGCCATGTCAAATTTGAATTATTGACTCTAATATTCAGGAATATCTATCACGTTGATTAACAAAAAGAATTACCATATCTTATCTGAATATATATATATATATATATATATATACATATATATATTTTTATAACAGAATGATGAATTAGATAGTAACACAAAAAACTAGAGTGACACGTAAACTAGAGTGACACGTAAACTAGAGTGACACGTAAACTAGAGTGACACGTAAACTAGAGTGACACGTAAACTAGAGTGACACGTAAACTAGAGTGACACGTAAACTAGAGTGACACGTAAACTAGAGTGACACGAAAACTAGAGTGACACGAAAACTAGAGTGACACGAAAACTAGAGTGACACGAAAACTAGAGTGACACGAAAACTAGAGTGACACGAAAACTAGAGTGACGCAAAAACTAGAGTGACGCAAAAACTAGAGTGACGCAAAAACTAGAGTGACTCAAACAAAAATAGTGCAAAGCGAAAAATAACAGAGTAGCGCGGAAAATAATAGGGTAACGCGAAAAAAAAATTTAGCGTGGCATGAAATAAACTAGCATGGCATGAAACAATAATAGAATAAAAAAATAAGAACACAAAAATAATATAAGTAGCGCACGGCAAAAAAATAGCTAACTAGGTATAGTGAGGATCTAGCCACTAACTAATCTACAGACGCTAAATGGAAATGACGCACTAATTAAATAGCAGACGAGAAAAAAATGAACAGTAAATTTCAGTCGATGAATCGCTAATCGAAATTTCCAATCAACTACAATGCAGAACATATATACAATAATGGCCTAGTTAAGTTATACGATTGAAAACAAAATTTATTCAGCACGTAGGGAAACTAGGAATAGTTTATTCTCAGAGATAAGAATATGGAATAGAATCATGGAACTATTGATAGCTAGTTAATGAAAAGTAATAACCCAAATAATGAGATCAAGCGAAAATATGTCCCTGGTCTGGGCACCAGAAAAATAACCTATGTAGTGGCAACACTGAAGGTATTTATGGTTTATCAGTTATACCTGGCGGAATAAGCATATTCCCTCCACTTGATCTCAACATAAGGGAAAAATGAAAACTATGGTTATGAACTGAAATTTATTTATAGTCCAAGAAAAAAAGATGAAAATTTTATATCACTGGATGAATCGAAGAAGCTAATTATAATACTAATAATTCTAATTAGAAAAGAATTAATAAATAAACGATATTAGTAAGAAAGTAAATTATACACAAATAAACTACTAAACTATCGAAGGGTTAATTGGAACTAACATGAAACAAAAAAATAAAAATATAACTAAATGATAAACGAAAAGTTAAGTTAACAAATAAGTAATGCAGTCAAACAAAGCATAAGACAAAATATAGTAATTAGTCAAATCGTCAGGGTCAGTCAAGCAGTCACAAGAAAAATAATCAAAAGTATAACTGAATATGAAGAAATCATAAACTTAATAGAAATAAACAAAAATTAGGAAATATACAGGGGTTGAAGTTCAAATGTTTACGAAACTCCATGCATGTGGGGGTTTACCTACAGGGAAA
Organism: Caprella mutica; assembly: GCA_947561585.1. NCBI lineage: Eukaryota > Metazoa > Arthropoda > Malacostraca > Amphipoda > Caprellidae > Caprella > Caprella mutica. Next base: position 13,178 of record CANNZV010003936.1, on the reverse strand, counting down.
GGAGCAGTTGAAGTCCTTAGACGTGGAGTCTAAATTAGAAGTGGGGGGGGGGGGGGGGGCTTGAGCAGTTGAACAACCAGTTGCTAGTCCGTACGTTGACCGTACAGTGATTTGACAGCGCAGCAGTGAATTGACACCGCAGCAGCGATTTGACACCGCAGCAGCGATTTGACACCGCAGCAGCGATTTGACACCGCAGCAGCGATTTGACACCGCAGCAGCGATTTGACACCGCAGCAGCGATTTGACACCGCAGCAGCGATTTGACACCGCAGCAGCGATTTGACACCGCAGCAGCGATTTGACACCGCAGCAGCGATTTGACACCGCAGCAGCGATTTGACACCGCAGCAGCGATTTGACACCGCAGCAGTGATTTGACACCGCAGCAGCGATTTGACACCGCAGCAGCGATTTGACACCGCAGCAGCGATTAGAACTAGAGTGAAACCGCCGTCCAATATCAAAGTCGTGGATCCGATCAAGGGTGGAAGGGAAATCCACACTCCAAGTCAGGGGGCTTGAACAAGGAGCTGGCAAAGAAAAAACACCAAAAATTAATCTACGAAATAGTAACCTCATGAATATTCAGGTTCAAATATTAAAAACCATCAGACGTTTGAAAAAGTCAATTTCATGGGGGGATAATGAGCACTTACATTGCTGCTATAAAAAGTACTACTTGAACTATGCAGTCACACAATAACGGTATATTGATCTGTGAATCACCTTCCGTATAAGCAACAATGATCAAATTACTAAACAAAACACGTTACCAAATATGAACATTTAACTGGAACAAACGGAAATAATTAAATTACACGGATTTTTCAATATACCACGCACACTCCCTTCACTAACACTAGTCACAAAAAGTACTGACTCACTATTAATTTTAGTTTTCCTAACTGAAAAATACAGTCTATGTTAAATGAGCGGCAATGCCTATAAGTTACATCACCTGGTTAGGAATGTAGTTTTGGGGGAAATTTAGTTGACGAATGGTCACACCAAAAAATAATAAATAAAAATACACCTATTTTTTATTAAAATTAAGATACCGACTATTACAGAAGTAATAGCTAAGTCTGACATAATTATCTTCCATTAGTAGTTATAGCTTCCACTTTTCCCGCTACATGTACTGTCCGTTGTATGACCAAAATTCTGATTAATTTAATTTATTCTCTAATATAATTCTAAATTTCCTCTTTTGATCTAAAAAGTATCCGTCCTCCATTTTACATCTTCGTTAAAACCTCCGCCTAAGATTAATAAGATATTCTTCATTTCAGTGACTTTTGACAGAGATAAACGACTACAAAGATCTTCTTGTAACACTCCCTAGAGAAAGAAGAAGGCTGATATGCGCATTGAAGAGACATCCTTAGTCTTATCATAGTCTCCTCAGACCAATAACAACATGGCTTTACAACTTCAGAATATTAACATTTGAACTTCCTGGAACTTATTTCTTAAATATTTCTCTTGGAATTGTTCTGCATGAATTCTTTCCTTGCAACGAAAAGTAATACAAAGACTGAGAATTGTCTGAATTTACTGAGAATGTTCGGATAATTGTTTTTATTTGGAGTTACATTTGTTGTACCTATACAGACAATTGTTGTAAATAGAGGGTACTAAGCAATGACAGTAACGGCAAAGGGTCTCCAGTCGCCTATTTAGAGCCTATTGTGATTTTTTAGGCCGTATGTGCAAGTGGAGTTGTCGCTTCATCTGTTAACAGATGTAATTCTTAAAGCTAGAAATGACTTGACAGAGAATAAACAACTGGTAGAGAGAGAAGACCTGATTATCTCTCATCATATCTAAAGAACTGATCATCTTCCATTATCTACAAAGACCTGATCATCTCAAATCAAAAGTCATTCCATAAGGGTTAAGTCTTGCTTGACTTCAGAAGGCATTACTTCTTAAGGGTAAGGTCTTGCTACAATTTAGAAGGCATTACTTCATGAGGGTTAGGTCTTGCTACACTTTAAAAGGCATTACTTCATAAGGGTTAGGACTTGTTACACTTTAGAAGGCATTACTTCATAAGGGTAAGGTATTACTTCACTTAAGAAGGCATTTCTTCACCATTCTATGCAAGTTTGAAAACCGTTACTACAGTAGTCTATAATCAGATGTTAATTTTATTCATTTTCTGTTTGCTCTACTTACCAATATTATTTTCTGTTTTCCTTTATATGATAATGTAAATTTGCAATGAATTAATTATATAGGATCTTCCTTTATCTTCCTAATGATGTGTTTCGATAGTTAAGAGATAGTCAGAATATTGACTGTTTGAAATGTTTATCTAACAAGTTCTTTTTACCATATGAACGGTGTTTGGAACCTTTGGTCTACTTTTAATTAATAGATGAATATAATATATCAAAGTAGCTTTTCTACTTCAATGAGCATTGCTACCAAAGGGATGTATGTTAATTTATTCATAGTCATTTTCATGCATGGCTTCTTCTCTTAGTCCCTTGAATACTTTATGTTTTTGTTATGTCCTTTAATTCAAAATATACTAATTGAACCTATTCCAAATACTTTTGTGAATATATGTCGAATATACTCACACTGTCAAACTTTTAATTATTTAGTTTGCAGGACTTTTATTTACAGTTCTTTGACGTATAATAAATTGTCTCCAATCAGTCCACTTAAAGCTAATGAAAGAGGAAGATTCGGTCTTCACTGCGTGACATTTTTCAGGGGCTTTCGGACAGTCCGGGATTTAGACTGAGCCATTTATTCACTGGGTCTCAGAGGATTCAGAAAAAACACTCTTTCAATCCCTGTTCGAATGCCCCAATACAACATCAATTCAAGTCCAATACCATTGTCATTTCGATAGCTTTGAGTTTCAATTACACTTTGGAATTTTTATCGACGTTCAATGTAACATGGCTTTGAAAACCACGGCATTCGGCAATCTGAATTAATGTGCTAACGATGTCCAAATGGCAAAGTATTATTGATTTCATATCTTTAATAAAAGTTGAACACGTGATAAAATCAATTTCATTCATATTGGTTAAATGATAATGAATCGATAGATTAAAATATCTTGTAATTGTTTGAAATGCACAAACGATTTTATATGTTAACAAAAATAATTTCGAAATTAAGAACGAAGAACCGAAAATTTGCAACCATAACTTCAAAGGTGATACTCGTAGTGAAAAATTCCAGACTGGCTTAGTATTGTTAAGCGGGCCATTCACGGTCAGTCAGGTCTTGAAGAATTTCTTCAGGCGCTGAACGAGGACGTTCACTAACGGTCAGAATTTCCATCAGTGCAGGTAACTGCAAGATAGACTAACGTGGTGTTCAAAATGGGACATGCTAATAAACCCCCAGGACACGAACCCCTCTGTTTTATCTTTATAATTATGAATAAATTAATATTGCTTTGAATCTCTCAAAATAGAAGGTAATGCACACTTTGTGATTATTATATTAACGGGAGGATGGGTCTCATGTCCTACATCCGTTGAGGCCATAGAAATGGCTTCCTCTATTTGTGAAAATTATTTAGGGTTGATAGGATTCGGTCTTGTTACGGCGCATTCTACCCTAAAGAATCCCAGAATGACTAAATCAAAGTCTTCTAATGGTAAATCAGTGTCAGCACGCGGCTATACTGATCAATGACATGATCGCTCACCATTCAAGGTACCAGTTTTCCCTTCAGAGCACATAAACCCCGCCTCAAAAATCAAGCATCACCTGATCCCATCCGACCAACTGACAATCGGACTGACATGCCTAAAATACACCCATTCACGATCAGTTTTACCAAGCCTGTAGGAATTCCTCGAGGCGAAACTAATCGTGAATTGCCCGCTTAAAGCTTGTTGTCAAAATCGCACGCACAAAATATTTTGGACTATTTTTTGTGTGTTTTGTTGTCAATCACAAGAATAAACAATCTCTGTGTTCGTCTGTTTTGTTGCCGGTCACAAGAATAGACAATCTCTCTGTTTTACAACCTGTTGTTTAACATGCACCAGAAGATAATCAATCAATCAATTACAACCTGTTGATAAACTCCAAACACAAACACTGAAATAGAGTATTCGTCAATATCAATTCTGATCATCTTGAAGTTAACGTTGCAACGCATATCCTAAATCTATTGACTGCAATACACATATGAGTATTATTACCATTGGTGAGGTGAGTACATGTTATTAACTTCACTTAATTATTTAAAAATTCCAATCTATTTTATTAACACATTTTCTGCGACAGTTTTACTGTCATAATTTCAGTTTAATTTGGACAAAAAATATTAATTCTTATTGGTAGACTTTTCCATATTCTCTGTACAATATATCCTTCTTTAAGATATAAATATACACGTTTAAAAGAAATATTAGTTAAAGAGGAAACGCTTAGATCTTCCATTTAAAAAAACAATGTGACCCACCGGTGGGTCACATCGCAGGAAACTTGTATTGATAAAGGGCAATTTTCCTTGTCCTTGTTAGAAAATCTTAAGCGAATGATTTGCTGTTAAAAACTATTTCTCTTCACTCCATTATATCGATTTATTTCTTCTAGTCTTGCCCTTCATTCTTTGGACCCTGAAATTATTGCTAGTGTTCAATCATCGCACACAAAATTAATAACCTAAGTTAATAGAAGTACAATCTAGAACATGATGGTAAGAGCGGCGATTAGAAAGGTCAGTTTGCTGGAAATCTTTTGACCAAAACATTCGCTTGGAATTTACCGGGAGTGAAGAGATTGAGGAATGTGATGAATCTTGTCTTAGAAACCCATTCTCTTTCAATAATCTTAGGCAAGTAATGATAGAACTTTAAGGTTCTATAGAACTAGGAGTTCTCATCATTTTTATATGTAGATAAATATTCAAATAAACCCAATTCATCTTTAAATTTAAACATTGTCACATACTGGAGGTAGGTGACTTCATGAAGCCATCTTCCTTTCTGACTGCTTCTTTCATTCTCTTGCATTTAATTCCTAATGAATACACTGAACCCCCAAATAAATAAAATTCAGAAATAGTATGTTTCTAAAACATGATTCTTAAACATGTTTCTTAAACATGTATTTGCTTTGTAAATTATTGTTAATTTTTCCTTGTATAAAAAAATATAAAACATTCTAAACAAAGTGTGCCTAAAATAATAAATTTATAAGTTTACAGTGTTAGGGTCCGAGGTTCAATTCCCTTTCAGAGAAGTAAACTCTTTATTCCAGAAAAATGTTAATTTTTGATAATTCCGGTCCTCATTTAAATAAATGAAATAATTTTTTACTTAAAAATATGTTTTGTATCTTAATAATCCAATTGAAAGCCATTTTCAATTGTACAATCATTACTCTTCACTACTTATTCTGTCCAATTAAAACTGTTGTTAGCTTTGTTCACAGTTTCCTCTTCCATCTCACCAAAATAGAATTAATTAACCAAATAGTAACGGAGGAATATTTTGATTCAGCGTATCCATTTCCTATGAAAACACGCGCCCCTTTGTTGTGATCTGAAGTTGGTTATCAATGTGTACTGATGGGTAATGGAAAATGAATGTGAAAATGGGGCTTGTAGAGATATTTTCCAAAATTGAAAAATGAGAGCCGTTTCTATTTTGTAGTCCTTTAACGGGTTTTCAATATATAGTATCAATATAATCCCGTATGTATCATGTTTACATTCTACATGGAAATAATAACTTTATGCGCTTAGGTATATATATTTTGTGATTTTTTCACGAATTTGGTCTTATCGGTTTTTTTATTTCTTTGTTGTCTGGATTTTTTTTTATCCTTTCTCGATATTTTTTCCAAAAAAAAATTGATAAATTATATGTTTTTGGATATTTTTAAATTTATTCTTGTCCGATTTTTTGTAATATTTTTGTTATTTCTGTCATCTGGATAAATGGAATTCTTCCTATAATTACAAGTATAAATTATATTTGTAGTGGAATACTAGTTAAGATTTCTATTATTTTTCTGATGGTGTAAGTAGACAATGTACTATATGAGAACAAATTAATTTATAACTATTAGTCTTTTACTTGATTGAAAATTAAAAACCGTCCAATTACTCGAAATATTGAATATATTTAAACAATTTATTTAAATTTCTTTTCTTCTAGGAAAATTTATATAAAAAAAGGTATTTTCATTCATAAAAATCTGAGTTCTATTGAATTCAACTATCAGTCAATTCAACCACCAGTCAATTCAACCACCAGTCAATTCAACCACCAGTCAATTCAACCACCAGTCAATTCAACCACCAGTCAATTCAACCACCAGTCAATTCAACCACGAATCAATTCAACCATCAGTTAATTCAACCATCAGTTAATTCAACAAAAAGTCAATTCAACCACCAGTCATTCAGCCATCAGTCAATTCAACCAGTAGTCTAGCTATTCAACCCATCATTCAATTCAACCACCAGTCAATTCCACCACCAGTCAATTCCACCACCAGTCAATTCAACCACCAGTCAATTCAACCACCAGTCAATTCAACCACCAGTCAATTCAACCACCAGTCAATTCAACCACCAGTCAATTCAACAACCAGTCAATTCAACAACCAGTCAATTCAACCACCAGTCAATTCAACCACCAGTCAATTCAGCCACCAGTCAATTCAGCCACCAGTCAATTCAACCACCAGTCAATTCAACCACCAGTCAATTCAACCACCAGTCAATTCAACCACCAGTCAATTCAACCACCAGTCAATTCAACCACCAGTCTATTCAACCACCAGTCTATTCAACCACCAGTCTATTCAACCACCACTCAATTCAACCACCAGTCTATTCAACCACCAGTCTATTCAACCACCAGTCTATTCAACCACCAGTCAATTCAACCACCAGTCAATTCAACCACCAGTCAATTCAACCACCAGGCAATTCAACCACCAGGCAATTCAACCACCAGTCTATTCAACCACCAGTCTATTCAACCACCACTCAATTCAGCCACCAGTCTATTCAACCACCAGTCTATTCAACCACCAGTCAATTCAACCACCAGTCAATTCAACCACCAGTCAATTCAACCACCAGGCAATTCAACCACCAGGCAATTCAACCACCAGTCTATTCAACCACCACTCAATTCAGCCACCAGTCTATTCAACCACCAGTCAATTCAACCACCAGTCAATTCAACCACCAGTCAATTCAACCACCAGTCAATTCAACCACCAGTCAATTCAACCACCAGTCAATTCAACCAGCTGTCATTTCAACCATCTGTGAAATTTGCTAACCAGAGAATTATCAGCAAAGTCCTTTTTTTTCTTTCTAAAGTTGGACAAACTCCAAAATTTGTGGTGTAATTCTGTGATAGATTTACTGACTATCTTTCTAGGGCACATATTTTTAGCTTAGAAGTCCAGCTCTATGCTTGATGTCTGTTGTTGTTGGCATTCATTTGCAACTTTACTTTAACATTAAATTTCTTCTAAAATTTCTCTTTGGTTTTAGAATAGTAGGATCTTTCTCATTTGACGACTTGCACCTCTCATATCCCACTGTCAGGTCATTAAACAATAATGAAGTGTACAGTACAGGAAACTAGCGGTTACAACAAACTAAGAGCAGATACACCGAAATAAGAAAAAAGTGTTTTCAATAAAATTTTGTGGTAGTCTTCAAATGGGGAAGATCCAAATAGTAATGGGTTTGCCTATCCAAATAGGAAAACAAAACAAATATTTAATTAATATTTCTTCTCTTACATTTTTAATAATATTCTTGAGATGTGAACTTTAACATTTTAACCTTTTAACCCTCTTCCAATTTAGCTGAATTAATTTTCTTCTAATAATAGAAATTTCTTGTTTTTTTTTCTAATCTGATTATGGTGTTTGGAAATTAGACATTTTAGAGAAAAGTATGAATCTTCAGCATCATTCAAAATTGGTTTATTATTGTTAATAAACGTTCAAAATTATTTTGAACTTTTGATCGCAAAAGTGGAATCGTCCAATAACTCGGAATTTACCCTTCTTCATCCAAAACTGTTTTTAAATTTAAAATATTTACTGCATATAAAGTATTCCTTTCAAACATCGAACTTTAATAAAAACATTTCTCTGGCATTTAACCGTTCGCTTTAATTCATTCTTTTATTTCCCATTGGACAGTTTTAACAAACGTAAACTTTTAATTTAACGGCTAAAGATTTAAACGAAATCCTTTGTGAATAAATAACAATCTATTCGAATTGAATACTTGTGTTGATTTTGGTAGCTTAGAACAATAGATGAATTGATTTGTGTTTATTAATTTGTGTATTGGATGAAATATCAGTAAGTTCAAATTTAATACTATACTAATAAATAGTTATTAAACAACATATTTGATAAAAGATATAGCTTTTCTGCATACATGAGCATATTTACAGACTGATGGTAGGTGACTTTGTTCATGGAGCCAAATTTCTTACTGACCACTTTTTCGATTCCCTTGTATTTGTTTTCCTTTTGACGTTAGAAATATGTTTGGTTCCGAATCAGACGTTAAACACCCTATTTAAACTTATAATATTCATTTAAATTTTGAGGAACTACGTAATATGTAAATCCCAGATTAGTAAAATCGTAGGATTAATTACGACAAACATGAAAGTTTTAGCCGAAATACTTCATCACGAAACTAATATCGTAACTGTTCAATTCTTAGAGAAAATTCGACACACTTTCTTTCTTTTTAATATAATTAATGAAAATGTGAAGAATGAACGCTGAACTCTGACATTTGAATTACACTTTTTCAAATTTCCCTCTGAATTCTTACATGGATTCGAATGAAACAGAGGCATTAGGTATACATCTTTAAAAAAGAATCTAGTCGGGGAAAGATTAGTTTGAAGTAGCCATTTTTTCACAGGTTTAAATGGACAAGGTAAATATTGGGATTAAGAAATAATCAATTTTAATCCTCTTTGGTTTAAACATCGATTTGTTAAAGGATTAAATTTCAAAACATTTCAGGTAAGAAAGTTTTGTATCAAACGATAATGTAAATCAAGGTGAACGGAGAATTCGCCGTGGGAAATTTCGCCGTCGCTGTTAGTGCCGCTGGACACCTATCTTAATTTTACTTTAATTGGATTTTATCCGTACCTCTGAATGATCAGCACTGGTTAAGTTTAGTTTCAATAATCGTCACATAAAACTCACTTTTACTTTTCCATTAATTTTATTCAGAAACATGAATTTGAAGTACAAATGCAGTTTATAATTTTGTTACAAATATTGGTATTAGTTGTCTGCGGGATAAACAAGTTACATAGTTATCAATAAGTTCTAAAGCTAAAGGTTCTATATATGATGTTTATGCATGTGCAGAAATATAAACTAATTTAATGAAACATTTAAACACTGTAAATGAAGGAAGTATTGAATGATAGTGAATTAAATACGGCAAGTTGAACAATATAGATAGAAATGGGAAAATATTAGAAACACCCAAATTACCACGGGCAAAGATAACTAACACATTAACTTAACTAAACTACTTAACGAACATATTTACAACTGAACTACTTAGTTCAAAACGTAGGTGAAACTAGTCTATAGCTGATCAGAAAAATCTGAAAAACTTGCTCTGGGTAATAAAACATTACGGTATTGTAATATAGGCAATCACCTATTGAGGTACACGAGGAGATAAAGCTTTTCTATATATCAGTTTTAAACAATAAATGGAACAGCGCAAACATTCGCCGTTAGGAAGATTCGTCGTGAGGCATATTTAAATAATAATGTAACTGAATATATTTATTTCTATCTATACTATATGGAAATAATACAAATAATAATACATGATAAACATATTATATTCTTATTTATTCCTCATATTACGTTAGAATCGCAGTAACGAATATTTTTATGGATTCTAAAATAGACATGAATGGAATTTTGGTTTAGAGAGATCACATACACTCACAAGGGAGATATTTTAAATATAGCATTCTTATCAGTTAACTGCTTTGAAGTATTTGTTCAATATAATTCACAATAATTCAGATTTCACGAGGTAAATCGTACAATGTAATACCGAATAAAAAAAAAACAATTAGGTAGGTATGAAAACATCAATAATTCAGAATAGTACAATAATTTAGAAAAGCTTTATCTTAAATTCACAATATTAAACACACAAGAACACTTATCAATTTCAATACGAAATGATGCAAACCGACTAGGATCAGCCAAATACAGCTGACTATCACTAGTTATCTTTTTCATCTTTACTGAACATTTGTTTTAATAAAATGAAATTAGCTTCGACTACATATTAAGAAAACCAATCAAAACACTCCAAATGTTATACAGAGACCTCTCGTGACACAAAATTATACGATTACTGACTAAAATATACATTGCATATATGAACTGTTAACATACATTTTAGGAATCTTAGTTTTATCAGATATACAATATTACATAATCACCTACTATTAATATTTACAATTATTAATTCTTATATATATTTTTTTAAATTGTCTAAAATTTTCAGTCGTATAGTTATTTAACAAATTGGTTTACTTTATAACTATCAATTTTTTTTATCAATAATTATAGATATTTGAGTAGCTATGTCCTCTATAATTTCTTCTTCATGGCGAATAATCCTCACGGCGAATTTTCCTAACAGCGAATTTTCCTACAGCGAAAATTCCGACGGTGAATTTTCCCAAGGCGAAAATTCCTAGAACCGTAAATCAACATCCCAAATTCTTATTCTAGGCTCCAGTTCAATCTAGAGTGGGGCCATAGAAGATTTTTTAAGGACTCCCCCCCTTAATCTTATACGGCCCCAATATATTAGTATCTATGTGTATATGTGTGCAATATTCGTATAGTCTTTGCATAATCCCATACCATAAATCCCGTGATTTAGTTGCACAGGAATACCACCAAGTATTGATATTCACTCAGCCTCTTGGTGATCAGTATTGGATATATCGATGTACAACCAAATTCCCTCCCAAGAAATACGAAATAATAGCAATGGAGGTGTTGTGTTCGTGACGTCATCAATCAGAATTAAGGTGCTTAATAGTAATACAAATTGAGTAGAGTCAATTACAGTTAATACAAATAATATTCCACTAGGGATGAACTCTTACGGTGAAGAACATTCATACAATATCTATTTACAGTCAATACAAATAATATTCCACTTGGGATGAACTCTTACGGTGAAGAACATTCATACAATATCTATTTACAGTCAATACAAATAATATTCCACTAGAAATGAACTCTTACGGTGAAGAACATTCATACAGTATCTATTTACAGTCAATACAAATAATATTCCACTAAGGATGAACTCTTGCAGTGAAGAACATTCATACAATATCTATTTACAGTTAATACAAATAATATTCCACTAGGGATGAACTCTTACGGTGAAGAACATTCATACAATATCTATTTACAGTCAATACAAATTATCAAAATAACAACTTCCAAAATTAGTGTTTATTTCGAATAATCCATTCATATTTATCATTATTATTCAACATTAGATTTCGAATAGCCTCTTCAGAAAGGCGAATAGTATCTCTTAAATATACAACATCAACTCTATCTTTGAATGTACGATGCATTTCTATTCGATATAAATAGAAATGCTGAATGATTAGATAAAATAAAAGCTTCCTGCAATATCCATTAGATTATCCTGCATCTTACAACCTAAACTGAATTGTTAAAATATTATCATTTAAAATTTAATGAATATTTAAATTGTTAGGCATATCAGACTGAATTATTTGAGTGTGGCTGTAAATGTCAGGAGGTGTAAATAAATTGTGAATTATTTCGAACGATGGACATTCTTCTGGAGAAAGTGGGCAAATTTTTAATATTATATGAGCTCTTTTTATTAAACTGTAATTTTTTTTCTATAACACTCATTGGGAAGGTTCAGAGTTATTAAACAGGTCCACATTTCTCGAAATATAAGAAAAAAATTAATTAGATTGAAATCAGTCATTTTGGTCGGTATCCAGGTCACCTGCAGGTATCATGGATACCAAAGTAAAAACAGTTTAATTTAAATTACTTATATTCTATATAATGATAGAAAATGTGGAACAATGCGATAAATCGAAACTTACCATTGATTATGGTTTTTAAAATTTTAATATACCGAGTAGACTTATTTTATGCAACTTCAAAAGTAGAAGTTATGGTGGGGTCATAGAAGATTATAAGACATTTACCCCCCCCCCTTAATCTTCCATTGTCCCATTGCCATAACCGCCACCATTCACAGATATACTCAAAGTATCTCTCAATTGTACTGTTTCGAATTAGCCATTACAGTTCATTGAATCGAACCAGTGAGTCATTCAACACGGATTTGATTGGTCGTGAAAATATAGGATGCAACAATTTAATGGGAAGAGAACCTGAATAATTTTCTATTTTCGATTAGGTAGACTCGTATGCTTCATTTAATATCACCTCTACAATTTACTCTTAGATTTTGTGGTAGGTAGGCTTGTAGGCTTTATTTACTACCATCTTTTCATTTCTTCATTTTCCTCTTATATTTTTGCATTTGGTGAAATGAGTTGCGAGGAATTTACTGTGCACTGGCATCTGTTTTTGGTATCCGGTAAATTCATCGCGGTAAATTCATCGCCGGTAAATTCATCGCCGTAAATTCATCGCGTGGTAAATTCACCGCATGGTAAATTATCGCATGGTAAATTCTTCGCATGGTAAATTCATCACATCGTACATTATAAAATTAAATTGATAAACTTAAATATACTTTTTGCAAATTATCGCGCCGACCTTAATCTTTTTTCGCTGAATAAGGGTAACTTGTTTGTACAAATCTGTGATGTTGTTTATTTCAAATTATTGGATTTTAGTTATAGAATGTCATATAATTTTCGCATGTATATCATTCAATTAATATTTAATTTAAAATATTTAATATGTGAGTATATTAGCATTAATCTATCATTTCATAGTTTTGCATATTTTTCTTTAATTCAAATTTTTAATATTTCTCAAATTACGTATTTGGGTAGCTACTCATAGTTTGAAGAACAACATAACTGTAAATGCTACACCTCTTTGAAAATATGATCAGCAAAGCATAATTGCCTTAGTAAATG